>JAWZYU010000389.1:0-155000 GCA_038380435.1 Ryuthela nishihirai | reverse complement strand
TGGTTTACGATGCTCCTCTCATAAGATATCTATGCATTTGATTAACGATATTTTCCCTTACGGTGCTCCTTTCATAGGACCCCATGCATTTGATTAAGGATATTTTGTATGATACTCATCTCACAGGATTTGATTAACGATATTTTGTTTTACAATGCTCCTCTCATAAGACCTCATACATTTAATTAGTGATAAAAGTCTCAATTAACGATGTCAGTACAATAGCATTCGGCAGTCATTTTCGGCCAAGGAAAGTGTCATAAGCCACATTGTCGCCCCTTTTAGGTCAACTTCAAAGCCACGCGTTGATTTATCGCGAAACACAAAGTTCTAAAACCTGAACCTCAAAAAGTTATTAGGGAGGAAGGCTCTCCTTGCAAAAATCAAGTTTCTCCAACACTCAACTTCTCAATCAATCCCCTTTGACAAAGCACTTTTTTTTCAACAGAGAAAATGTTGCATTTTTTTTGTCAGTTTACATTAGTAGTTACGCATATATTTCACATTGTTAGCCGGGTAAGGCATGGATGTATGTGTCGTTTTTCTGCTGAGGTCCTGCCATCCTCTCAGATCTTCTACTCTGGCATATAAACTGACAGGCTCCTGTCAGACCTCTGTGGCAAGCAGCTGCTTGAGGGGGTATTTATTTTATTTAGTATAAATAACTGTTTACCACTATGAAATGCTAAAATGCCGTATATTTTAAAATGTGTTTTATCTTGAAAAAGTTCAACTTCCGATGGTCTTAGACAAGGTCGTACAGTCGCTCAAAAAAAAAATATCCGAACACTAGGGTTGATTACAGAATTGAGACAAAATATCTGGCAACGATTTTTTTCGAAATTAGTGATCTGGCAACCTTCGTGTACAGTACACGAAGATTGACAGATCATTAATTTCGAAAATAATCGTTGCCAGATATTTTTTCTCAATTCTGTAATCAACCCTAGTGTTCGGATATTTTTTTGAGCGACTGTACACAGAAGTTGGAGGAGGGTCCGTCTCCCCCTCAAGAAACCCCGTTGTTAATTCCATCGAAATCGCTGATGAAATCAGCATTTACTTCTTATTTGGCATTTACTTATATTATTCATAGCTTGAGATTATAATTTTGACCACATATTTATAATTTTTTTAACCCAAATATTAAAAAAAAAGTTAATCAATTAAATTTATTTCTCAACGTTTGAGTCTTTTCCCCCCTCTTACTGGGTTCGGAAGCGGGAAATTTGAGCCCGAACTCATCTCTAATTCTACATTAGAGCTAAAATTAACTTTAGTCTCTAATTGACTATAAAACACAATACTTAAGTTTAGCCTGAAAATTTTTTCATCATTTAAAATTATATTATTTGTATTATTGTAGAAAAATTAACATTTTGCAATATACTTAAGTGCTATAATTCTTATATTTTCTACTTTTAAATTATTATTTTCGTAATAAAATTCTTTATCTTTGTTATATCTAACTGATATAAAACTACCGACAGATTGATTAGACTGAAATATATATTAAAATTATTTATTAGACAAATAATAATTTTTTTTTTATTTGTAACTAAATCCAGAAAGGTTTCCTCATGCGCGGATACCGATTACATCTATAAGTCATATCAGAAGAATGGGCGATTTAACGAAATACCCAAATAGTACTATTTAAGAAATTTTATTAATCTCCCTTTTTGAGCCACTGAATATTGACCTGAGATTTGCGCATTAGTATATGAACAAGGCTTTTCAGAGGGGAACCTCAAATTAAAGCATTTGCTATTTTTTTTATATTAGATACAACAGTAAAAGGTGTGATTAGTAAAAGATATAAATTTTTAACTTCGGATAAGACATGAATGCTTCTTTTCTGGTGTTTTCTTTCCACTAAGGTCTCACTTTATTCACCGACCTTTTCTACAGAGTATTATACTAGCAAGGTCCTGTCGGATCTCTTTTTCAAGCAGCTGCTTGAGGGGTTATTTTTTACATATAGATTTTGTCAAATTAAAATTAAAAAATGCTCGTAAATAATAACGAAAATTAATTTTTATTGTTTTATATATTTTGGCTAGGAACCTTAAAAGCTGAAAGTGGTCAAGACCTCTCTGGGCATTTGAGAGATTCTGAGTATAAAATATATGTGACACATATTTTACTCGCGGGGAATAAAATTCGGTTATATAAGGTTTAGTAAGTTCTATTTTGTGCACAATAACCTTAATTTTGTGATACAACCAGTGGCAACCTGAAGGAAAAATCTGAACAGGCATCGCTTCGGCCATTGCGACTTTGATGGTTTACACAACACTTATAACAGAAGGCCGGTGACCAAGTTATGACGTCATTATAGGTAGTCCTTTAATGTAATAATTCTTATACAATTGTTTCTATTATTATTACTGGTGCACTTTTATACTAATCTTTATATTAATGCTTATTTATAAATATATCTTATTTAGAAGAAAAATTATTTGGATTAATTAGCAATTATCATAATGCTAATAAAAAAGAATAATTTTTCTTCTACATAAGGTATATTTATAAGTAAGCATTAGTATAAAAGTACACCACTGATAATAATAGAAAGAGTTATTGTACTAGGTGTTGGTTACACAACACCTCTCATAACAGAAGGCCAATGTACCAAATTTTTGACGTCATTCAAGTTTGCTACTATATGGACAATTCTTATATTTTTAATTCTAATATTATGGTGGACTAATGTGGTGATCTTTATACTAACGTTTATCTATAAATATATTTTATTTAGGAAGAAAATTATTCGTATTCATTATCAAATATAATAATTCTAATTGCACAAAAAATTATTAGCAAATATAATAATGTTAATTAATACAAAAAAATTTCTTCTAAATAAATATATTTATAGATAAACATTAGTATAAAGATTAGCACGGAATTCACCAGTAATAATATTAAAATCTAAAATGTAAGAAGTGTCTATATAGTAGGACTACTTAAGCTGACGTCATAAATTTTTTCCTCTGGCTCTCTCTTATGGAGGTGTTTTACACCAAGATTTAATTATGCATTTAAAAAAAAATATTTGTTGACATTGGCTAAATATTTGGAGATATTTCTAATCATTGTAATGTAATTTATCATTAATTAAATTATTTTTTCTAAATAACTCTTTTTCTTCGATACTTAATATGTACGATATTTGAGAAACATGATATAGAGTTAAGATAAATGTTTACCACACGTTAAAATTTAGTTATGAAACTCAGTTTTGTTAAATTCAACAGTGAGGTTTTAAACGAATATTTATTTTCGTGCTTCTTGCATAAATTATACTTCAGTATTGGACTGTAAAATTAGATAGAAAACAAATCTTATTATTGTATAAAGATCGCTGTAAACTAGTTCTCACTTATAATTAAAAAACTTGGAAATTAGGAAGAAATATTGAATAGTTCTAAAACTTATAATCAGCTTTTATCAATTAGTGAAAATGATATTTATTGATCATTGTTAGAGTTTTTTTTTTCTGAACGAGATAAATTGCAAAATAAAGAGTTTCATCTTGAAATGCGACTCGAACCCTGTTATGTGCTAGGTAGTCTCACCACTAAACTATAAACGGGTATTTCATTTTATCAGGGTTGGGTTGTTTTACCTCTGTGCGGCACTTTTTTGCACACCATGAGCTAAATGGGCAGGTCACATGAACCCCGAAGGCTCAGAGAAGGTTGGGGGGAGGGGACCCACTGGAACAGCTGTTGGGAGACAGATGGTAGCCTCCCGTCAAGGCCATCCAGCGTGTTCTTTAACGTGCACAGGGTATGGCTCTCCCACACACGGGGCACGGCTTAACGTCCCATCCGACGGACGGCGGCCTTTCCAAGCCCATCGGTGTCCTCTAGTGACCGTGGGAAGGGCGGGGAATTTTGCGGGATTAAATCTCAACGCTGACCCAGCTGGGACTCGAACCTGGGAACTACAGATTACGAGCCTGGCGCGCTACCGACTGAGCCACCCCCGGCCCCATTTTATCAGGTAATTGTGATTTTAAGTATTCTAAAATTGGGAATGTCAGCATTTCGATATTGCTCAGAAATAAATATAAATTCGTTAGTAATACATAGATTACCTGAATAATCAATCAAAATTAAATACACAAATTACTTGTTGACATAAAAATTCAAGAAATAATTATTTCTTTAATTGTACGGCAACAGGTAATCTGTGAAATTACTATCGATTAATTATTAAAAAATATATAATTACATATATGAAATATATAATCTTTCATAACTCTTTAACTATTTTTGTACCAATGGAACATGATATTCCAGTTGTTTGTAACGAACAAACATCATTTGGGGAAAAAGAAATAGAAAAAAAATTTAAATAATATTAAATATAATGTAATATAAAAAAAATCCATTAAAAAGTAAATATATTGCACTTTCTCATACAGGGAAACAACGTTTAAAAAATTGCACTCTATTTAATAGCATCGATCTAAAAATAGTTTGGAATAAATTAGTGCTACAGCGCTCAAAAAAATATCCGAAATATCCGAAATATGGTTGATTACAGATTTCAGAAAAAATAACAGGCAACGATTTTTTTTAGAAATTAGTGATCTGGCAACCTTGGAAACTCGTGTACATGAAGGTTGCCAGATCACTAATTTCTAAAAAAATCGTTTCCAGATATTTTCTCTGAATTCTGTAATCAACCATAGTGTTCGGATATTTTTTTGAGCGATATGTACACAACCATATGTACACAAGAAGTCTGAAAGGGTTAAATACCAATGAAATAGTGATGAAGATTGAAGCTGTAGTGATTATAAGAAGGGGGCCATGCCATCCCTGACCCCTATAAGTGGCCCTGAGTGTTTTTTTTACCTTATTTTTCATTCCTGAAGGAATTAAGAGTGCAAGGTTTGTTCCCGTCTCTGGATCGAAGCTTAGACAGATTTGCTGGGATCTTTATGTTTATTTACAGCTTTCCACAAAATGTTTTTTTAAGTAATGAAACTTGTAATTTAGTTATCAGTATTGTAACTTTAATGTTTGAAATAAAAAGGCAAGTACTCTGCCTGGATTTCCGTAGCTAATGGCTGTTTCAAAATGTTTGTATCAAATGCTGTATCACAAAATACCATATGAAAATTTATTCCCACCCTTTTCTGAATTCCACGGGTAAAAAGTATTATACATCAAATTCTGAAATTTCCATGAATTGGTCGCTGTCTAGACAAGAAATTTGAGTAGAAAAGAAACGTTTCCGATCGTCCTAGAGAAGGACGACCACGCGCACCTGTGTGGGATGGATCACCCCGTTGAAGAGGAAGAAGCAAGTAGTGATGATTAACTGGTTTCCGCTGATCATCAGGCGGCCTTGTCAAACAAGCGTTCCCTCCGGCAATACTCGTAAAAGCTTCTGGGCTTCACTTTGAAACTTTATCCGTAAAAGATCAGACTGTTGAAGGGACAAAAGGGGAATATAATCGCCAAACATGCATTTATGTACAGTCGCTCAAAAAAGTATCCGAACACTATGGTTGATTACAAAATTCAGAAAAAATATCTGACAACGTTTTTTTTAGAAATTAGTGATCTGGCAACCTTCGTGTCACGTGACACGAAGGTTGCCAGATCACTAATTTCTAATAAAATAGTTGCCTGATATTTTTTCTGAATTCTGTAATCAACCATAGTGTTCGGATACTTTTTTGAGCGACTGTACATGGCGGTTTTGCTTTCCAGATGGGGATTGAAATCAGATTTTTTTTAAGTGCGCTTCGGGCCAATGAATGGGGAGGGGCTTGAACAGACACTGAACAAAAGAAGAGAAAAAATAAGAGAAATTAAAAATACTCAAAAATTCAACCAATTAATTTGTATGAAATTTAATTATAAGTTATTATTTGTTTTTAAATGATATAAGATAAATAATTTATTTAATTTTATTAAAAGGATTTATGAATATTATAAAAATACTTATCATGGTGTTAAAGATAGGTAGCTACCATTTGTATTTTAATCAAAACATCTATGTATTATAAAATAGCAGGAAGCCCATTGTTGAAGGGTTTCTAACCTTCCCATCACATTTTATCACATCACATCTTTTATTGCTCTTTTCCGGGCTCGGTATGATATAGGTGGCTCTGAACAGGATCGAATTTAGAAAAGGGGGAAAAAGGACCATTCATGTCCCTCTTCTACTCGTAATGAATTTTAATAAGTGAATCACAGGCGACAAAAAATATAAACCATTAAAACAGATGGGTTGGGTTGTTCTAACTCTGAGTCGTAGTTTTCGTGCCTACAGTGGAGTAAATGGATTAATTCCAACGATACGAGAGGCTGAGAGCTGGTTCGGGAAAGGAATTTCTGGTCAGATGTTAGGATATAAACTAATTTTTTCAATCAGCACAGAATCTTGTGCATACTACACTGCTTATTGTTCCATCTGAAGGAAATTACTTTTCCAAATATTTCCATTATTATTTCCAAATATTTCCATTATTAAGGACTATACAAGATCGGTGGAGAAAAACTGAATCGAGTCATAGCGGGGAATCGAACGTGGAAACATCAGATTACGAGCTTGATTCACTCCTGATTGAGCAAAACCTTGTCTCTTAAAATGGAAGAGAGAAATATATAAGAAGGTAAGTCAATAAACAATTTTCATTTTTTACAGGCACATACCCCTTTTATGTAATCTTTACTATA
This sequence comes from Ryuthela nishihirai, assembly GCA_038380435.1. Lineage (NCBI taxonomy): Eukaryota > Metazoa > Arthropoda > Arachnida > Araneae > Heptathelidae > Ryuthela > Ryuthela nishihirai. The sequence continues at coordinate 148,290 of JAWZYU010000389.1, read as the reverse complement.
CGCCCTCATTACTGCATGTCTGAAAATATAGTTACTCGTAGGTTCCTTATGAAGTTGGCAATACTTAACGAGACAGTCAATTGTTATAATGGAAGCTTCACTGTCGGATTGCAGTGCAGTTGAACAGCGAAGTGTCATTCGTTTTTTTTACTGTCAGAAGGAGTCAAAACAAGTACAATTTACCGTAAAATGTGTTCATAATATGGGGATAATTATTTACATTAAAAAAATGTGTACAAATAGTACGAACTTTTCTGGAAAGCTCGCAAAAGTGTAATGGTTTGGGTTGTTTTGCTTCTGAGTGGTGCAAAATTCCCCTCCCTGCCCACGGTCAGTAGGGACACCGATGGGTTTGGAAAGGCCGCCGTCCGTCGGATGGGACGTTAAGCCGTGGCCCCACGTGCGGGAGAGCCATACCCTGTGCACGTTAAAGAACACGCTGGATGGCCTTGACGGGAGTCTACCATCTGTCTCCCAACAGCTGTTCCAGTGAGTCCCCTCCCCCAACCTTCTCTGAGCCTTCGGGGTTCATGTGACCTGGCCATTTAGCCCATGGTGTGCAAAAAAGTGCCTCTCAGAGGTAAAACAAACAAACAAACAAACGAACTTCTGAGTGGCAATTTTTTTGCATGCAATGGATAAATTAGTCAGGTCACAAGGATCCCGAGGGCTCAGAGAAGGTTTGGGGGAGAGAACCCACTGGATAGCTATTAGGAAACAGATGGTAGCCTACATGCACAGAGTATGGCTGTCCAGAACATGGGACTATAGCTTAACGTCCCATTTGGCAGATGGCGGCGGCCATTCTAAGCCCGTCGGTGTCCCCTACTGACTGAGGGCAGGGTGGGGAGTTTTATGGAGATAAATATCAACCTGATTCAGGTGGTACTCTAACATGAGAACTGCAGATTACGAACTTGGCGCGCTACCGATTGAGCTATCCCCTCCCCCAAGTCTAATGGATGAACATCTACTAGGTAGCCAGTCGAAGCAGCAACATCTGTACAGTGGAACGTGTTAATGAACTTGTTCAGGAGAGCAGACGCATCAATTTGTAATAATACTACAGGGAAAAGCTAAGGGGAAGTGATAATTTATTCAGGGTTGATACAAACGTTCAAAAAACGGTGCATATTTGATTACGCTCTTTGCCGAAACCCTTTTTCTTTCTGATGGCATTTGAAAATTTGCCATCAGATAGCCCTTGAGCTAAATGTATCGAGAAAGGAGGTGATTACATTGAAAAATAGTTTATGTACATATTTCTGGAATAAATTTTTTCGATGCGGTAATTAAAATCACCCTCTATTTATTTACTTACCCTCATAAATATATTACACTAGTCTGAGAAACTAATTTCTGTTAAAATTAACTCTCTTAACGCCGTTCTGTCCATTAAATCTTCCTAAATTTATTTCTACATCAGTGCCTGCAATGCGGCGAATTTTCATTTACATGCTTTCATTCCATTTTCTGTGGAAGTTACGTTGTTTTTACTGAGCTGCACTTTTTTGCATACAGCGGGGCTTGGTAGCTGTCATTGTAGTTTCGCCCTTAGCTTAGTTATGGTTGTATTGGTAAAGATAAATGTACTTGACTAAGATTGTAGCCATCGGTATGAAATGGTGAAACATTCTAATATTTATCATTTTTTGACTTGCTTGTTCAAATCGTAACACTCGGGCACAATAATGATGAAGGAGAAGCAACAGTTTTTACTTTGAACACATTGATGTCTATAAGATGTTTTATCAATTTTTAGTCTAAGTAATAGTTTTTATGCAATTTTATCTCCTTTTTTTCAGAACGATAGCTCCAGTTTTACTGGGAACTATCCAGATTTCGATGATTCATGGAATTTTCAGAAATCTGTACAATTCAAAATGATCATTTCTAAATTGCTACTGTTATAAAATTCAAGCCAGTAATCAAAATTTGGTCATTACTATTGAAAATTAAAGATAAAAGTTAAAAATGCAATAGTTTATGATACTTTTGAGATTATATTCTTGTGCCATTCTGAATTGAATTTCCAGTGATTAAGCTATATTCCTGCGGCATATGTTAGTAGTAAGTTGATAATAACCCCTTCGCTAACGTTGCGTATGTGTTACGTTTCGTGATGTCTGAACTGCGTGGCGCATACATTGCGTTACGTTTCTTCAGAAAAAATATTTTTCATCAGTTGGGCTACGACCACATCTTTGCCCCTTATAGACCAAATTGCCCCTATATAGGCTCATTGTTTGCCTTATATAGGCCCTTGTTTACCCCTATATAGAAGGCGAAATTGTCCTGTATTAGCCCAAATTTTCGCCTATGTTGCTGATTCCTTCGTTCATTCATAATAATGACGGTTTGGATGTATGACAACAACACTCTCATTATTATGATCATTATTATGTATCATTATTTAAAATGAAAATGTTTTGCAATTTTATTGCTATATTTGCGTGGTGCAAGACTAGAATCTCCGCCAGATTAATTAAAGAACATATTTGTGGACTCATTTCAATCATGATATTTATTAGTCTCTTTTAAATGCAGAATTGAAAAGAAACATATGAAAAAGTTTTTGGAAAACAGTTAAATCATTCTCGATGAATTTGTACGAAGCTGAAGATTTATAAAGCGTTGCAGTTAAAAAGAAAAACTCCAACTATACGCATTAATTTTGTCTACCTCACTTAATGTTAATTTTGTATGTACAAGGTTATTCTAAATGCTGTTTTTTTCAGCATTTAGAATAACCTTGTACATACAATGTGCAATCAGTGAACTGTAACAGGTTACAAGAGCTACGGCTCATAGTATTTGTCAATGTATATTTCGTTTATGAATTTCCTATTATTGATTTTCACTTCTTTGTATGCTTTGTCTTTTTTTTTTTAACTAGTTTAGTATTTTTAACTTTTTTAACTTAGCACTTCATGTGTGCTATTACACTGAATGTGGTTTCCTTTAGTACTACAACAGCAGAACTTGTATATTTAATAAGTGTATTTGCTTAGGATATCGAAATGAATGGCTAATGTTGTCTGTTTAATTTATATGTTTTATGCTGTTCATGGTAAGAAGAGGAAATTACTCAAATATAGTGGTCATAAGAAGGGAGCCACGGGGTGGAGGGCTAGAGAGGGGGGGGGGGGGGAGGCTCCCTCCAAGAGATTCGCAAGTGTTTATTTTTTCATGCTAACATCCAGCCGATTTCTTTTGCTGGGAAAGCAAATTCCTGATGCCCTCAGTATCCGAAAGGCCAAATGACAAGTTGTCAAAAAGGTTAGGTTGTTTTACCTTTGAGCAGCACTTTTTTTGCACATAAATGGGCTAAATGGCCAGGTCACAAGGACCCCGAAGGCTCAGATAAGGTTGGGGGAGGGGACCCACTGGAACAGCTGTTGGGAGACAGATGGTAGCCTCCCGTCAAGGCCATCCATTGTGTTCTTTAACGTGCACAGGGTATGACTCTAACACACATGGAGCCACGGATTAACGTCCCATCCGACGGACGGCGGCCTTTCCAAACCCATCGGTGTCCCCTACTGACCGTGGGCAGGGCGGGGAGTTTTGCGGATATAAGTCTCAACGCTGCCTCAGAATCTGGGAACTGCAGATCACGAGCCTGGCGCGCTACCGACTGAGCCACCCCCGCCCCCCTGTCAAAAAGGAACTCGATTACTAAATTATTCGTTAGTAAAGTTAAAATTATCATTTCTGGATTACAAAATCTTTTATATGTCCCTCTCCAGGATTAAAACTTATACCACCCCTGATAATGATCAACACTTGATTTGATTTGAAAAGCGGAAGTTGATCAAATAAGAGAATAAACGCATATTTGGGGGCGGGAGAAGGGTGCTTAAGTAGCTAAAGCACCCCCCTCCCCGTTAAATGTTTGAAAGCTCTAAATTAGAAAGCGATAAAACCATTCACCGGCGCTTTTCAAGGGTGTGAGGAAAACGCAGTGGTAACTGAAATTAAGATAAAAAAAATCACTAAAGCAGTCGTAGTTTGTAAATATACAGAAATTGGGATTTCCTCCTATTATCGTGAACACACTACTGTATCTGGCGCGCCAATAATTTTTTCCAGCTAATCAAAAAATAAAGCTGAATCCAGCTAAAAATTCTTAGGTTCAGCACTCCCCTAAAAAAACTGGATACGCATTTGAAGACAATTAATACATAAGCTTTTCCACATGATGAAAAAGAGAAAGTTATTAAACTGGGTTATTACAAGTTTCATCATAATTGTAAAATATAAAGAAATTAACTAAAATGAACAGTTTCTTGATGTAATTCTGCATGACATTCATTCGATTTATTGAAAGGAAAACCATTTCATCAGAGGTTCATTAAAGCAGAATTTCTCAGTAATATACAGTGCAATTAACAACTGGAAGAAGGTTCAGTTTCTGGTAGGGCATATGGCGCCATCTCTTGAGCGCAAATGAGCACAGATCAAAGTAGAAGACGGTAATTAACATTAAAATGTATAGACATTTTTTTTGACACATTTTCACTGACACTTTTTTTTTTCAGGGACGCAGCAACAGCAGGGGGAGGGGGAGGGGGAGACTGAGATTAAAAATTCGGTTTCTTTTTTTCTAGCTTTTCAATACTTATTCTTATTCTTTTGAGAGTTGGTACATAAAGCTTAAAATAGGTTTTCCCAAATTTTGTTGAATTTCTGCAAAAAAACAATTATTTTTAAAACAATCCTGCTCCTATGAGGTCCCAGGGGCCTGAATATAATAAATAATATGTGTTTCAGTAGTATATATGTTTCATATAGTAATATGTGTTTTCAGGGCCCTCAAGGCTACAGCGTTCAGCGCCTCTTACCAGTCGGCGCTTGGTAGCAAATATTATATTATTAATTCTCTAATGTCTCGAGGGTTATATTAAATTAATCTTTAAAATAATTATCTTAAATTAATCTTAAATTTTCTTGATTAATCCTAAATTTTCTTGATTAATCCTAAATTTTCTTTAAAATAATAATGTGACAAATTCAGATTCAATCTCAGTTTCTCACTTTAAAAACGGAAAACTTTGACAATATACGCTTTTTTTTTCTCTTTCTGGTGTTCATGTCCTAATATATTTCGTAGCAAAATAAACTTAATTAATTTAAAGATAGAATAGAAAAAAGAATGAGCTAATTAGTAAAATTATTTAATTAATTATTATTAATTAAAAATTAGTAATTTAAAATTACTAATTAGTAAAATTACAATATTTGAAAAACTTATCAATTAATATTTCTAGAAATTGTACAAGATATTGGCTGAAACAATACGTACGTCAATTTCTTTACGAAAAAATGTCTGTGATATCAGTTTTTATAATACAGCAAAAAGTATATGAAAATTATTTAAGCATTATATGCAGATTTACAATAAAGCAAAAATTTAATATAAAGATTATGCAACACTAAAATTACATTGGATAAATTTAAAACCTCAGGGCACAACACATAGTGCAAATTTACCTTTGGAACTAAAGCACAAATTTTTACCTTGCTATGAGAGATCTGTAAACAATTAGTATCACTAATTTAATCACTACACAATTGCACAATCAAGCAATCAAAGTAATTATTAATTTAATGCATTAGTCGTTTGTTAAGCATGAATTCTTTCAATCGCCTAACTTCATTTAAACTACCTACCGAAATCTCAGGGCATTCCCATGTTATGTCAATAGGAATCTAACTTCGAAGTTCTATTAATAAAATTGCATTTAATGGAAAATTATGACTAGATAAATTAAAGATCGTAATCAAATCTATTCAAATCCTTATTTCGAAAAAATATTAATTCGGTATTTAACGAAAAAAGTTATGGAAGCTAGAATATTTCACAGGTATAATGCGCCAACCGTCCCGTGGCCGAGTGGTTAGCGCGCTTGGCTACTGCTCTAAGTGACCTGGGTTCGAGCCCCGGGTAAGGCATGGATGTATGTGTCGTTTTTCTGTTGAGGGTCTGCCATCCTCTCAGACCTTCTACTGTGGCATATAAACTGACAGGCTCCTGACAGACCTCTGTGGCAAGCAGCTGCTTGAGGGGTATTTATTTATTTATTATTTATAATGCGCCATAAGAATTTACATAAGAAATTAATTATAATAAAGAATAAGTGTATTTTGAAACCATTTAATAAAATAACTGAACATTTTAGACGTTTGCGTAATGAGTATTTCAATATCAGACAATTATGAATGATTCTTCTAAAACAAGATTGTTAAATATACAGATTCCGTTGCTCTTTAAATACTGGGCTAATATTATCGAAAATCGAGTTTCAAGTAGAATTGATTATGATCTTTAATTTAACTTCGATCAAATTTTCTCATTAAATGAATATTTTAGAAGTTATAGAGCTTCGAGGTTAGATTCCCATTTACGTAACAGAAAATGTCTAGTTGTTTTTGGTAGGGTAGTGTATATACCACAGAGGGTTAAGATCAGACGGGTATGAATCATTCATCAGAGCCGTTTAATTCAATTTATATTTTTTTTGTCTAAGAAAGTTCTCACGATTTCTCGATTCAAATAGCGTAGGCATTAGGGCATTGTGACTTGGCTAGAGTCACAGATCGACACCTCCTATAAACAGAAGGCCAATACACAAAACTTTTGACGTCACTAAATAGTCTTACTATATATATATATAGCAAATTCTTCTACTTTTCATTCTAATATTAGTACCGGTGGACTCTTGTGCTAACTTTTTACTAATGTTTATCTATAAATATATTTTATTTAAGAAGGAAATTATTCGTATTTATTATCAAGTATAATAATGCTAATTAATAGAAATAAATTTTCTCCTAAATAAAATATATTTATGGATAAACATTAGTATAAAATTTAGCACAGAATCCACCAGCAATAATATTATAATGAAAAATATAAGAAGTGTCTACATAATAGGACTACTTAAGCTGACGTCATAAATTTTCTCCTCTGGCCTTCTGTTATAAGAGGTGTTGCACAGATCCACTAACACCCTAGTTGTGGCAATATGTACACAAGGTGATTACAAGTGAATATAATATTTTTTAAATATTTATTACAGAAAAACTATAAATGTAATGTCAGCAAATCCTACATATTTTAAGAGAAACTTATGAAACGCTTTTATGTATTAGAAAAAAAAATACACCTGTTAGTATGGCTCGTTTGGTCATACATACCAATTAGTTCATACCCTTTTAAGTGTCTCTGGATTGGGCTGTTTCTCTTTTTTATTTATTGCATTTTCGTTTTTATCCATAAAGCCCTACTATAAATCACTATTATATATTCACATAAAAACTGTTCTTTAACCACATTATGTACTGAGGAAAAAAAATGGACTCTATAATTAATAAAGTCTTTATTAATTGCTTTAAAATAATTAATAAAGGCTTTTAAATTTTATATGCCATAAATGACTGTAATTCGTATTGGTGACTTTCTGTAAAACAATTTGAAATCTAATACTTTCGCTAATTTAAGTGCAAAATGGCGCATGTCGAGTTATTTAACATGGCACCATTCCAGCTTGACAACTGGAACACTTGTATTAATTTCAGTTACCACTGTTCTATTGTTTTATTAGCAAATGAATAATAGAAAGTGAAGAAATATGTATTGCTATGCAACTCGGCAGTGGAAATTATTTGGATGTAATGTTTTAATTCGTCGATAGATGGCAGCACGAATGTAAATATCCTTATGTTTATAGAACCTGAGCTTTTTGGGTTGGGTTGTTTTACCTATGAGCGGCACTTTTTTGCACACCATGGGCTAAATGGCCAGGTCACATGGACCCCGAAGGCTCAGAGAAGGTTGGGGGTGGTGGCCCACTTGAATAGCTGTTGGGAGACAGATGGTAGACTCCCGTCAAGACCATCCAGCGTGTTCTTTAACGTGCACAGGGTATGGCTCTCCTGCACACGGGCCACGGTTTAACGTCCCATCCGACGGACGGCGGTTTTTCCAAGCCCATCGATGTCCCCTACTGACCGTAGGTAGGGCGGGGAGTTTTGCGGAGATAAATCTCAACGCTGACCATAGAACCTGAGCAAATTCCAAAGAAGTACTGAATATTTCATAATTTCAAACAAGTTTTACAATTGGATTCTATGTTTATATATTAATCCAATAGTTGTGATAATCGTTAAGAGAAAATAGAATGATTAAAGTCTCCCATTTCTCTTAAAATAACTTCATTATCTGACAAATTCGTTTAAACAGATAATCATTAAATTCATCACAAACTAAACAATTTTTTGAAATGTTATTGAAAAAATTTGTCAGTTAATTATTTTAACCTTATTACCTTTTTTGAAGAATAAAGTATTTTAAATAGAGCAAAATGAAATCGATAATAAGGATATTATTGACTCTTGTCAACAAAGTCTGACAAGAGATAGGATCGTTAAAGACTGTTTCACGTGGCACGACTTGCTGTTTGTCCACCATTGTCGCATACTATCATAATCAATCATGGAAATGGATTGCAAGATTTTGAAAGGGGAACTTGTTCAGTCGGATGGGGAAGTTAAAAGTTTCTACATCGATATCCATCTTGGGGTCCATCATCGATTCTTCTTCCTCGTTTTTCAGGAAAGGATATTGTTGTAGCTAAATTCCATACAACAGGGGGGGGGGGGGGGGAGGATGGCTCGAAATCTATAGTTCCCAGGCTCGAGTCCCAGCTGGATCAGTGTTGAGATTTACCTCCGCAAAACTTCTCGCCCTGCCCACGGTTAATAGCGGACACCGATGGGCTTAGAAAAACCGCCGTCCATCGGATGGGACGTTAAGCCGTGGCTCCGTGTGCGGCAGAGCCATACTCTGTGCACGTTAAAGAACACACTGGATAACCTTGACGGGAGGCTACCCTGTCTCCCAACAACTGTTCCAGTGGGTGCCCTCCCCATCCTCTGAGCCTTCGGGGTCATGCTGCCCGCTCAGAGGTAAAACAATCCAACCAACCCATATCAGCTATTGCATACAAGAGGTACATGTGTAATTCCTGGTTTGCATAATTCTGCCCTGTCATGATTTCTAGTTTTCTTACTTTTCCACTATGCCAGGAGTTCTCAACGTAGAGTAAGCGGTAAAATGTTTTGGGGTACGTCCTGAGAGCTCAAAAGTGGCAAGATCTAGTAACAAAGTCGCTTAGTTGGTATATATATATATACGTTTTATTTTATTCCCATTGTTATACTATAACTATAGTTTTATCTATCTATACATGGGGTACGCCAGTTACATACACATTTTTTGGGGGTACAGTAGCTCAAACAAGTATCCGAACACTACGGTTGATTACAGAATTCAGAAAAAATATCTGGCAACGATTTTTTTAGAAATCGGTATCTGGCAACCTTCGTGTCACGTGACACGAAGGTTGCCAAATCACCAATTTCTAAAAAAATCGTTGCCAGATATTTTTTCTGAATTCTGTAATCAACCGTAGTGTTCGGATACTTTTTTGAGCTACTGTACAGTCGCTCAAAAAAGTATCCGAACGCTATGGTTGCATACAAAATTCAGAAAAAAATCTGGCAACGATTTTTTTTTAGAAATTAATGATCTGGCAACCTTCGTGTACGGTACACGAAGGTTGCCAGATCATTAATTTCTAAAAAAAACGTTGCCAGTTGTTTTTTCTGAACTTTGTATACAACCATAGCGTTCGGATACTTTTTTGACCGACTGTACATGAAGCATAAAAGGTTGAGAATCACTGCACTATGCCATAACTCCTACTTTGTGCACTCCTGCGCTAGGCTATGACTTATGGTTTACATGCAGACAGTTGATTTGCACATCCCTCAATTATGCTGGTAATTTTCGCATCCCTGTACAGATGTTTTTTATATCCCTGTTGTTTGCTATGACCGATATTTTGCACACCATTTCACATTGCCTCGACTAGCACTTTGCCTATTTTTGCATTAATCGTAATTGGTACTTTACACATTCTTCCACAATGCATTGATTGGTATATTGAGCATTGTTTTTCATCCTGTTACTACTACCGTGAAATGTCAGCATAAAAAAACGAACGGGTCACCAAAATATGTTCGTTATAAAGAAATTTCGTTATACTGAAATGTTAAAATATGCTATGATAGTTACGTATTACAAATTAATCATTATGAAATAAATTTACTATATATTAGAGCTTGCTTCTCAAAGAAGTACTCCGCAAAATTCCCCGCCCTGCCCACGTCAGTAGGGGACACCGATGGGCTTGGAAAGGCCGCCGTCCGTCGGATGGGACGTTAAGCCGTGACTCCGTGTGTGGGAGAACCATACCCTGTGCATGTTAAAGAACACGCTGGATGGCCTTAACGGGAGGCTACCATCTGTCTCCCAACAACTGTTCCAGTGGGTCCCCTCCCCCAACCTTCTTCTCTGAGCCTTCGGGGTCCATGTGACCTGGCCATTTAGCCCATGGTGTGCAAAAAGTGCCGCTTAGAGGTAAAACAACCCAACTCAAAGAAGTCGCTAATTTTTTCAGTTGTCTGCGTCTCTCCGTAATTTCCTAAATGATCTTAAATGATATCGCAACTTTTCAACACATTATCCGGAATATTTTCCTGCGTCATTATTACGAAACGGCGAAGACTTCGTGCCATACTGGCTGTTAATAACGAAACTAAGCTAATTAACGAATGTAACTAAAACAATAATAATAACCAACAAATATAACAACTTAAATTTATCGAATAATAATAGTACAACGCGTGGATCGGAACTACTTTGAAAGAACTTTTCGCTGACCCTACCTTTACTTGCAATGCAAGAGAATCGATGGCATAAATCTCCAAGTTTGAAAATCCCCTTTTATGCTAGGAAAATGTGGTAACGCTGCTTTATTAAAGCATTATACTGGAACACGTGGAAAGCCCACGCAGTGAGATTGGTAAAAATGTGCAGGCGATGTACAATAGTAAATGATTCATAGCATTGTGATTGGTTAGATATTTCAAAGCGTTTAAATCATTGCAGTGTTGCACGTAAAGATGGCAAAAATATAAGTTGTTAATATTGTTCAAAGGTTTTCTTTTTACAAATTTCGTTATACTGATCATATTTTTTGTATTGGGATAATCTTTTATTTCGTGAAACTGATATTTTCGTTAAAATGAAACTTTTTTAGTAGAGAGATATGGAGTAAATTGGCCGGGGTCGTAGAAAATTCTGTTACAATGAATATTTCATTATTCTGGGGTTATACTGATATTTCACTATAGTTTGCATATCCGTGTTCTTTGCCATGACTGCTAGTTTGTATATCTATTGTTCGTCATGACTGTTTTGTTTGTGTACCATTTCACGCTGCCATGAATAATAGTTTTCCTACTTTTGCAATAGATGATATTTTGCACATTCTTTCACTATGCACTGACTAGTAGTTTGCCCGCTTTTGTAATAACTGATATTTTGTACATTCTTTCACACTGCCATGACTAGTAGTTTGTCTACTTCTGCAATAACTGATACTTTGCACATTCTTTCACACTGCCATGACTAGTAGTTTGTCTGCTTTTGCAATAACTAGTACTTTGCACATTCTTTCACACTGCCATGACTAGTAGTTTGTCTGCTTTTGCAATAACTAATACTTTGCACATTCTTTCACACTGCAATGACTAGCAGTTTGCCTACTTTTGCAATAACTGCATTATTTCGCAGTGCAATGACTAGCAGTTTGCCTACTTTTGCAATAACTGCAGTATTTCGCACTGTAATGACTAGTAGTTTGTCTACTTGTGCAATAATTGATACTTTGCACATTCTTTCACACTATCATGAGTACTAGTTTGTGTACTTTTGCAATAACTGCATTCTTTCACACTGCCATGACTAGTAGTTTGCCTACTTTTGCAATAGCTTCATTATTTCACACTGCAATGACTAACATTTTGTCTACTTGTGCAATAATTGATACTTTGCACATTCTTTCACACTACCATGACTAGTAGTTTGCCTACTTTTGCAATAACTGTATTATTTCGCAGTGCAATGACTAGCAGTTTGCCTACTTTTGCAATAACTGCAGTATTTCGCACTGTAATGACTAGTAGTTTGTCTACTTGTGCAATAATTGATACTTTGCACATTCTTTCACACTATCATGAGTACTAGTTTGTGTACTTTTGCAATAACTAATATTTTGCACATTCTTTCACGCTGCCATGACTAGTAGTTTGCCAACTTTTTCAATAACTGCATTCTTTCACACTGCAATGACTAGCAGTTTGCCTACTTTTGCAATAGCTTCATTATTTCGCACTGCAATGACTAACAGTTTGTCTACTTGTGCAATAATTGATACTTTGCACATTCTTTCACACTACCATGACTAGTAGTTTGTCTACTTTTGCAACAACTGCATTCGTTCACACTGCAATGACTAGCAGTTTGCTTACTTTTGCAATAACTGCATTATTTCGCACCGCAATGACTAGTAGTTTGTCTACTTCTGCAATAACTGATACTTTGCACATTCTTTCACACAGCCATGACTAGTAGTCTGTTTACTTTTGCAATAACTGATAATTTGCACATTCTTTTACACTGCAATGAGTAATAGTTTGCCTACTTTTGCAATAACTGCATTCTTTCACACTGCAATGACTAGCAGTTAGCCTACTTTTGCAATGCCTAGTAGTTTGTCTACTTTTGCAATAACTGATACTTTGCACATTCTTTCACACTGCAATGACTAGTAGTTTGCCTACTTTTGCAATAACTGCATTCTTTCACATTGCAATGACTAGCAGTTAGCCTACTTTTGCAATGAAAAGTAGTTTGTCTACTTTTGCAATAACTGATACTTTGCACATTCTTTCACACTGCAATGACTAGCAGTTTGCCTACTTTTGCAATAACTGCATTCTTTCACACTGCAATGACTAGCAGTTAGCCTACTTTTGCAATGCCTAGTAGTTTGTCTACTTTTGCAATAACTGATACTTTGCACGTTCTTTCACACTGCAATGACTAGCAGATAGCCTACTTTTGCAATGCCTAGTAGTTTGTCTACTTTTGCAATAACTGATACTTTGCACATTCTTTCACATTGCAATGACTAGTAGTTTGCCTACTTTTGCAATAACTGCATTCTTTCACATTGCAATGACTAGCAGTTAGCCTACTTTTGCAATGAAAAGTAGTTTGTCTACTTTTGCAATAACTGATACTTTGCACATTCTTTCACACTGCAATGACTAGTAGTTTGCCTACTTTTGCAATAACTGCATTCTTTCACACTGCAATGACTAGCAGTTAGCCTACTTTTGCAATGCCTAGTAGTTTATCTACTTTTGCAATAACTGATACTTTGCACGTTCTTTCACACTGCAATGACTAGCAGTTAGCCTACTTTTGCAATGCCTAGTAGTTTGTCTACTTTTGCAATAACTGATACTTTGCACATTCTTTCACATTGCAATGACTAGTAGTTTGCCTACTTTTGCAATAACTGCATTCTTTCACACTGGAATGACTAGCAGTTAGCCTACTTTTGCAATGCCTAGTAGTTTGTCTACTTTTGCAATAACTGATACTTTGCACGTTCTTTCACACTGCAATGACTAGTAGCTTGCATACTTTTGCAATAACTGCATTCTTTCACATTGCAATGACTAGCAGTTAGCCTACTTTTGCAATGAAAAGTAGTTTGTCTACTTTTGCAATAACTGCATTCTTTCACACTGCAATGACTAGCAGTTAGCCTACTTTTGCAATGCCTAGTAGTTTGTCTACTTTTGCAATAACTGATACTTTGCACATTCTTTCACATTGCAATGACTAGTAGTTTGCCTACTTTTGCAATAACTGCATTCTTTCACACTGGAATGACTAGCAGTTAGCCTACTTTTGCAATGACTAGTAGTTTGTCTACTTTTGCAATAACTGATACTTTGCACGTTCTTTCACACTGCAATGACTAGTAGCTTGCATACTTTTGCAATAACTGCATTCTTTCACATTGCAATGACTAGCAGTTAGCCTACTTTTGCAATGAAAAGTAGTTTGCCTACTTTTGCAATAACTGCATTCTTTCACACTGCAATGACTAGCAGTTAGCCTACTTTTGCAATGCCTAGTAGTTTGTCTACTTTTGCAATAACTGATACTTTGCACATTCTTTCACATTGCAATGACTAGTAGTTTGCCTACTTTTGCAATAACTGCATTCTTTCACACTGGAATGACTAGCAGTTAGCCTACTTTTGCAATGACTAGTAGTTTGTCTACTTTTGCAATAACTGATACTTTGCACGTTCTTTCACACTGCAATGACTAGTAGCTTGCATACTTTTGCAATAACTGCATTCTTTCACACTGCAATGACTAGCAGTTTGCCTACTTTTGCAATAGCTTCATTATTTCGCACTGCAATGACTAGTAGTTTGTCTACTTTTGCAATAACTGATACTTTGCACGTTCTTTCACACTGAAATGTCTAGTAGCTTGCCTACTTTTGCAATAACTGCATTTTTTCACACTGCAATGACTAGCAGTTTGCCTACTTTTGCAATAACTACATTATTTCGCACTGCAATAACTATTAATTTGTCTACTTTTGCAATAACTGATACTTCGCACATTCTTTCACACTGCAATGACTAGTAGTTTGCCTACTTTTGCAAAAACTGCATTTTTTCACAATGCAATGGCTAGTAGTTTACCTACTTTTGAAATAACTGATACTTTGCTCACTGCAATGACTAGTAGTTTGCCTACTTTTGCAATAACTGCATTATTTCGCACTGCAATAACTAGTAATTTGTCTGCTTTTGCAATAATTGATACTTTGCACATTCTTTCACACTGCAATGACTAGTAGTTTGTCTACTTTTGCAATAACTGATACTTTGCACATTCTTTTACTATACATTGACTGGTGGTTTGTGCTTCTTTTATCAACCCACGAGTACTAATTTGTGATCAGTGAACGGTGCCGCGATTGGCAGATAAGAGAAATGCCTACATAATAGAACAACTATACTGCAGCATGAATATTTATTGTGAAGGACAGAATCTGAAAGCTGCTAAAGTCTAAAGATCTAATCTGTGATACTCAAAATTGTGCTTTTCACACAGCACCTACTGAAACTCTGTTATGAGCTGATGATATTAGTGGCCAGTGATCCACTGCTAGGAGTTGACGGACCCTCAAGTATCGACCATTGCTTTAGATTAGCCGCGTCCTTGACTGCATCACTGATCATGTTATCTAGCGCAGTTCGCGTGCAACGGGAAACATTTATAAACGCCATTAGATTTCGCTTTTCTCTTTAGCTTGCACGAAGAGGAATCAGGGCTAGGGTTGGTGGGGGGGAGTAGGAAGAATGACTCACAAGTCTCATACCAATTGATTCGGAGCCAACTCTCCCTGATCTCACGGATAGAGCGGGATGAGCGATGATAAGGGCGCCAGGTCACACGCGCACATCACTCGTGAACTCGCGGCGCACACGCACGTGACTGATGCCGCACGAGATTCGAATGCGGGATTTCCGCAATGGCGGATGTAGATGCAACGGAGCGTAGGGATGCGGCAATCTGTGATGATCTTTGTGTTCTTTGGATGCTGTTCACATAACAGATCAAAGGAGATGTTAATGTGCAATCTGTTGATGATCAATTAAGGATGATATGGACCGACAAGTACTACAGTTTACAGAGAACCCATACTTTTTACCTAAGTTTTAGTCCTGAAAGTTCTTTGCATGATTGTGCTTAATAGAATTAAGAATCTGGTCGATGAACAACTGCGTGATGAGTAGTGTGTATTCAGAAGTGCTAGGGATGTGTAGATCAGATATTTTCCCTTAGGCAGATTCTTGAGAAATGTTTAGAGTTTCAGAAACCTGTGGTTACTAACTTGGTAGATTTCAAAAAGGCCTTGACTATGTTGACCGTCACAATTTGTGGTTGATCGTGAGAACTTATGGCATACCAGACAAGTTAGTTAACATAATGAAAGCTCTCTATAATAACACTGAATAGTGTGTGAGAGTTGGTAAGGCTTGTAGCAATTGGTTTAACATTGCTTCTGGTGTTCGACAAGGGTGCATTTTGTCTTCTTTTCTAATTTAGTTTGGTTATTGATTATGTTATGCGAAATTCAATTCAAGGGAAAGATTTTGGGTTTAAACATTCTAGAGATCTGAAAATTTCTGATTTAGTTTATGCTGATGATTTAGCACTTTTGGCAAATAATGATGAGATGAACTCTTTCATTCGAGCTGTTCATGAAACTATAGTAGAGTAGATTTTGGTGATGGAGAAATAGGCATATACACGTAAAGACTATAATTAGACTGTATATTAAT
The DNA here is from genome assembly GCA_038380435.1 of Ryuthela nishihirai. NCBI lineage: Eukaryota > Metazoa > Arthropoda > Arachnida > Araneae > Heptathelidae > Ryuthela > Ryuthela nishihirai. Next base: position 131,931 of record JAWZYU010000389.1, on the reverse strand, counting down.
TTGGTTTTTTCTAGAGTTAGTAATGGTAGTGAAACTTGAACCCTTTGTAAACAAGTTAACAGGAAACTTGATGCTTTTGATTCTAGATGCTTACGCAGTATCTTGGGCATCAACTTTGTAAGTAATGATGAGGTTAGGCAAAAGACTCGGCAACCTCCTTTGAGCAGCATATTGTGCAGAGAGAGACTCCGTTGGTTTGGTCATTTTGCGCTTAATGCATAACTATAAATTAGCGAATAGGATTAAGAAGAGTGTGCCTAAAGGTTCAGAAAGAGGGCAGACAATGTCAAAGAGGACCTTGTTAAAATTGGTCTGCAGTGGCGAGATGCAGTAGATGCAGCTCAGGAGGATGTATTTGGAATACTAAATTGAACAATCTGGTTGCACCTCTGTTGCCCATGGCTGCTTGAGGATGATAATAAGGATTAAGTCCTGAAGCCTACAGATCACTGGGGGGCGGGGGTGGCTCAGTCGGTAGCGCACCAGGCTCGTAATCTGTAGTTCCCAGGTTCGAGTCCCAGCTGGGTCAGCGTTGAGATTTATCTCCGTAAAATTCCCCGCCCTGTACACGGTCAGTAGGGGACACCGATGGGCTTGGAAAGGCCGCCGTCCGTCGGATGGGACGTTAAGCCGTGGCCCCGTGTGTGAGAGAGCCATACCCTGTGCACGTTAAAGAACACGCTGGATAGCCTTGACGGGAGGCTACCATCTGTCTCCCAACAGCTGTTCCAGTGGGTCCCCTCCCCCAACCTTCTCTGAGCCTTCGGGGTCCATGTGACCTGGCCATTTAGCCCATGGTGTGCAAAAAAGTGCCGCTCAGAGGTAAAACAACCCACAACAACCTACAGATCACTTATATTTTGTTTTTTCAATTACACCCAAGAGTGTTATAAGTTCTCTTCTTTCAGGCTCACTTTCGTCTTGGGTTCTTGTAACATGACTATTTATCCCATTGTGAAATAAAAAAAAATACATACCAGATAGAGACGTACTCAAAAGAAGGGAAAAAAATGTAAAATGCCCATTTGGGCCTGACCTAAGTTCCACAGCAATGATCTATGGTACAATGGGCAATACCGAAATACCAGAATTCTAGTTGCAGAAATATAACAATAATTTCTGGAAAAAAATTATTACCTGTGTTAAAAATTAATGTTTTAAATCTTTCTGGCATTCGTATATCGAAGGGCTATGCTCTTGTGCCATAAAAACTTAGAATAACCATCCAACCTTCTGTACAATGCAACGACACTTGCATGGTTAAAACAAATGAAGCATTAGGGTTGTATTAGTCTAGTCGAGGGGTTCTCAACATGGAGTACGCGGTAAAAGTTTTTGGGGTACGCCGTGAGAGCTCAAAAGCCGCTAGATCTAGTAACAAAGTAAAAATAACCATTGCTATACTATAACTATAGTTTTACCTATCTGTACAAGGGGTACGCCAGTTACATACACATTTCCAGGGGGTACGTGAAGCATAAAAGGTTGAGAACCACTGCTCTAGTCCAAAACGATAAAGCGTTTGACAGCGTTTGCTTTCTCTTTAAAATCATCAAGAGGAGGTGACCTTCATCCAATGTGTGTGGTGATGGTGACGTCAGCACCCACCAAGCGTGATATACTGGAACTAACTCCTTGTCTGACAATTATGCTTTTCTCCCAGGCATCCACGTTTCGCTCGTCTTGCACAAGTGACGTCAATACGAGATAAAAGCGGTGCAAGAATCCGAAAAAACATCTTCGCAGAATACGAATGTCTTCACCTCGTTTATTGCCCTCTTCTTCTAAATTGAGTAATATCATCGACCACAGTACGATTATCACTCTGATGATTATCCACCATGCTATTGAGTCATGGACCAATGGATATTAAGCAATTTGATTAATTTTCCTGAATATTGCTAATATTGAGGGCAACTAATATCTTTGCTTTCTTTACAGTATATATCTCAGTTTTTGGATTGTTCTACTTCTGAGCAGCAATTTTTTAAGCGCAGAATGATCTAAATAGACAAGTCACAAGAACCCAAAGGACCAGAGTAGTACATGTTTAGGTCCACAATGATCTAAATTAACAAGTCACAAGGACTCAAAGGATCAGAATAGTTACATGCTTTGATCCACAATGATCTAAATAGGCAGGTCACAAGGACCCAAAGGGTTGGGTTGTTTTACCTCTGAGTGGCACTTTTTTTGCACACCATGGGCTAAATGGCCAGGTCACATGGACCCCGAAGGCTCAGAGAAGGTTGTGGGAGGGGACCCACTGGAACAGCTGTTGGGAGACAGATGGTAGCCTCCCGTCAAGGCCATCCAGCGTGTTCTTTAACGTGCACAGGGTATGTTTCTCCCGCACACGGAGCCACGGCTTAACGTCCCATCCGACGGACGGTGGCCTTTCCAAGCCCATCAGTGTTCCCTACTGACCGTGGGCATGGCGGGGAATTTTGCGGAGGCAAATTTCAACGCTGACCCAGCTGGGACTCGAACCTGGGAACTACAGATTACGAGCCTGGCGCGCTACCGACTGAGCCACCCCCGCCCCAAGGACCCAAAGGACCAGAGTAGTACATGTTTGGATCCACAATGATCTAAATAGACAAGTCACAAGGACCAAAAGTATCAGAGTATGGAAAAGAAACCCACTGAACATCTCTTTAGAGATATATTGGGGGGTGGGGATGACTCCCTGTCAAGGCTCTCCTCCAACGTCTTCTTTAATGTGTGCAGGTATAGCTCTCCTGGCACGCAGTCTCATAGCTTAGCATCTATCTGACGTGCGACTACCACGACGACATCTACCTATATGACCTCCTGATAACATGCCAGGTACTCTGAACACCGGTACACTGTTGTTATTTTAAGTTCTGTTGCTCAGCAGTCAGATCACTTCACATATTATCAGGAGGTCGTGGGTTCGGACCCTCTGATTCATGATTGCTTCCCCCTTTACCCTTACTAAGATAGTGGCTTGAATGGATAGCTGTGAATGCATAAAAGTTAAATTGTACTAATAAAAGAATTGGTAGGTTAGTTTTCTACTAATTGTATATATATTCAAAATCCTCATGCAGCCATGGGCTACGGAGGTCCTACTAGATTGAGAAATATTACAAAAAAATTTATGCCCTAACTATTGTAAACTTTATTTGACTTTCAAATGCAATTTTAAAATTTTAGTAACATAGTTTGAACTATAATTTCAAAATTATTAAATTTTAAGTGTACATATATTTTAATAGGGAAAAAAATTTAGTTGTTAATTTGGTTTCTTTCTATCAAATTTATTTCATAAATAACCTTCATGAAAACCATCTAGCAATAATATGTAATGTAACATTTATCATAGAGATTAAGCTAGTTGATGGATTTCGTAAAATTGCGATTCTGGTAAGGTTTCTACTAAAGTGGAAAATAAATTATATTTTACTGGATCAGTTAGACAAAACATGATATTTACTGCATGGCCATATTATTAAGAACGCTGTATCGTGCGCAAAATACCATGAAACATGCTAATGTAGGCAAAATTTCTTACTGACGTTAGTATTCTTCGTCACTACCTACTGCGTCACTGTTCTACGTCATCATCCTACAAATGCCGTTAGGGCATGGGGGAAAGGAAAATCAAGGGAGGCATTGTTAAAAAAGGCTGATCTAATTGACTTCGAAAGGGGGCTCATCGTTGGAGCGCGATGCGCAAGAACATCCGTAACGAAAGTGACGTAACTAAGTGGAAAATCACTGGGCTCAGTATCCCAAGTGTATTGAGAAACTGTAAAAATAAATACCCCCTCAAGCAGCTGTGTCACAGAGGTCTGACAGGAGCCTGTCAGTTTATATGTTATAGTAGGTCTGAGAGGATGGCAGATCATCAGCAGAAAAACGACACATACTTCCATGCCATACCCGGGGCTCGAACCCAGGTCCCTTAGATCAGTATCCAAGGGCGCTAACCACTGGGCCAAACGGTCCCAAAAATCATCAGTCAATCGCCGTAAATACGGGAGGTAAAAGGCTCTCACAGATAGCTACAGAAGTTTTTAAAACGAACTGTACTGCAAAACAACTGCTGCAGTTCATCAGTTCAGAGAGATGTCCTCTAACAGTACTGCAAAAGATATTCAAATAGAACTAGGCGCAGAGAATTGAAAATTTGAAATTTTGGAACTGTACCATGACACGAAAGCCTTTCATTTCCAATAAAGAACAAAATTCGAAGACTTTGGTTGTTTATGGAGCGGAGAACCTGGTCAGCGGAGGTCAGAAAATGTTTTCTATAGTCAGAGGAATCATATTATACTTTTCCAATGACTAATTCTGTGGTATAATGCTTAAAGCCAATAATAGAGGATGATTGTTCGGTGGCCGGTAGCTCAGCAGTCAGAGCACCTGCCATGATATCAGGAGGTCGTGGGTTCAGATCCCACCGGACTAATGACAATTTTTTCTCTATATATACAGGGTGAATCTGAAAAAGTGGACAAAACTTTACGGGGTGGTAGAACGCAGCTATACGAGCAATATTCGTCATAGAATGTATGGTCGGAACGCAAGCGGTGAGAAGTTAAAAGGTAGTTTTCCACTGTCACATTTAAAGAACGAACACAAGAAGGAGAGGAGATACTTCAGAAAACATTTTATTAACAGGAATATAATTGAGGTACATGCTCAAAGAAATTTCTCAAAAGAGCTGCTGCCAGCTGTAATGCAGGCTTCAAACCTGCGGGATAGGGACCGACCGATGCAAACGCTCGAAGGTTTTACGATCTGGAGTGCATCTCATCGGAAACCGGTCGCAGTAACGTCTCTGTGCCTCACTTGCATTCCCGTCCGCCGCACCGTACACAAAGTGCATATCCGCCATTTCGTGGTTAGTATAATCAGCCATCCTCTGGGCAATCCACGGTAGAAATACCGTTGGGTGCGAGGACCGTCCCTTTTATACCATTTCCAACGCCACCTAGCGGCTCGCCGTTTGCGTTCCGCCCATACTTTTTATGACGAATATTGCTCGTATAGCTGCGTTCTACCACCCCGTAAAGTTTTGTCCACTTTTTCAGATTCACCCTGTATATATAGCATATTACTACCAGGTGTATATTTGAGAGATCCTATTATTTCAATATTATACACTGTTTTCAACAGATGGCCGATGTAGAGTATGGTGACAATCTCATGAAGCAATGGACTCATTACACTAAGATGCCAGTTAATAGGTACATCTACCGAGTAGCGTGTTGTGCCTCCTTTGGCCTTCAGAAGAGTGGAACTTACAAAATGCTGGATGCGTTGTGCAGTAATGTACCATGCATAAATGATTGTATAGCATAGTTGCTGCAGATTGGATGGCTACACAGTCTCGCTGCAAACAGTCTTTATCACCTCATCCCAAATATGCTCGATAGGACTTAGATCAGGAGACTGTGCAGGACAATGAAGCAAGGAAAACTTGTCGGCATGTTCCTGGAACCATTCGGTGACGATATTTACTTGTGAGCAGGTGCATTATCGTGCTGAACGTGTCCATCCGAGTAAGGATAAACTGTAGCCACGAAGGGATGAATTTGGTCAGCAATGACGTTCAAATGAGCCATGCGTTTAGATGTCCTTCAATGGGTCATGGGGCCTAACGTGCACCAGAAAAATATTCCCCACACAATCACACCGACACCACCAGCCTATACTGTTGACACCAGACAAGATTACTCCATGGCCAAATTCTAATCCTTCCATCAGCATGATGTAAAAGGAACCTTGAGTACTCCAACCAGGCTACCTTTTTCCAGAACTCAACAGTCCAGTGTCGATTTCCCTGTTCCCACTGGCATCTCAGTGTGTGTGTAGCTCCTACTGTTCAAGATGCTGGAATTAGTATGATGATGATGTGGGGGAGCATTTTCTTGATATTGATTAGGTTCTCTGGTTTCATCACTTTCCGGATGCGTAACATCATTTTAGACGCTCATGTGCTGCCTATGATGCATCATTTTTATCCTAGTAGAGATGTCGATTTCCAAGAAAATAATGACAGATTTATCCCTCTCGAAACATACAGGAGTGGTTTGAGGAACATGAAACGAACTTTTATCACCTTCCCTGGCCTTCACTATTAGCTGATCTTAAACAAGGAAACATATGGAGCAATTTGGAACGCGCTATTCGAATGCAGAGTTTCTTCCCTCATCGTTTCGAGATTTTCAAGCCATTTTACAGAGAGGGTGGATCGAAATTCTTTCTTCTCTATTTCAAAAGTATGTGGCAAGCATGCTACGTCCAGTCCAGCTGCCATCTCTTCCTGTAGAGGCCAGACAAAGACTCAGGTAGTTGTCAATAATAATTTGTCCAGACAGTGTAATGCCATTGTGTGACACGTTAAAGCATTTTAAATGAGACATGGTTTTCCTTCCAAATGAAAATATATGTCCTGGTAGCAGAATGGTTACCACGCTTGGCTACTGATTAAAGGGTTTCTAGTTCAAGCTCTAAAAGGTTGTTTTTATCTCTGAGCTTTGATTTTCCTCCGGCATTCTTCATGATTCCAACACAAATACTTAAATGGCCAGGCCACAAGGACCCGACGGCTCAGAGAGGGTTAAGGGAAGAGGGCACACTGGACAGCAGTTAGAAGACAGATGGTAGCCTCTCTTCAAGGCTATCCAGTGTATTCTTCTGGTCCATGGACCGTGTTTGGGTGAGCTAAACTCTGCGCACGTTAAAGAATACACTGGATAGTAAACACACTGGATAAAAGTTAGTTAAAGAATACACTGGATAGTAATACACTCGTTAAAGAATACACTGGATTGTAAAGGGGCTAAGGCCCCTTTTACGAAGTGGTCCAGATAATAAAGAAGAAGGATGTTAGATGCATCTGTCCCGTGGCCGAGTGGTTAGCGCGCTTGGCTACTGATCTACGACACCTGGGTTCGAGCCCCGGGTAAGGCATGGATGTTCGTGTTGTTTTCTGCTGAGATCCTGTCATCCTCTCAGATCTTCTACTGTGGCATATAAACTGACAGGCTCCTGTCAGACCTCTGTGGCAAGCAGCTGCTTGAGGGGGTATTTATTTTATTTTTATGTTAGATACACACGGTCCTATGATTTATAACGTAGCATCCGATGGACAGTGGCCTTTCCAAGCCCATTGGTGTCCCCTACTGATCAAGGACATGCAGGGAGTTTTACAGAGACGAATCTCAGTTTTGGTCTAGGGTGGGAGTCGAATATGAGAACTGCATATTTTGTATTTTTTCCCCAGGATAAAAAAATATTCTGCCAATCCTTTCCATTTGTCAGAAAGATTAAGAATCTTAATATGGGCTATTAAATTGATAAGAATCTCTTAATATGGGCTATTATATTGATAAGAATCTCTCAATATAATATTCAATATAATATTCCGAAAGAATCTCTCAATATAATACTACGTATAGAAGATATCTCTAAGAAAGAAAACATCCATGCTTTATCCGGATTTGTAACCCAAGTCCCTTCGAGGCACAGTCAAAGATCTTAATTCAGTGTTTCCCAACGGGGGATTTTCTTAGTTTACCTGTGGAAATATTTAAAATTGAATATCGAATACTTTATACTTTAACATAGCCTTCCCATTTCAGCCCAAATATGCTGGGAACCATTATCCTAACTCTCTGAACGCTGCTGGAAATATTTTGGAAGTAAAATAAAAAGAAATAAATACGCCCTAAAGCAGCTACTTGCCACCAAGGTCTGCCTATGCAACGGAGCAATAGTAAGACTAAACCACTCGGTTTCTGAAGAACTTCGCAATCCCATAGTCTTTCCATCTGTCATTCTCGAACTTACCTTATGTATTCCATTCGGACCCGACGAATAAAAATTCGTCGGATCTCTCTCGGGATCCTCTTTATGAAAGGCAGGCGCAAGTTTGAAACATGCGCCTGCCTTTCATAAAGAGGACGCCGATAGGCTTGGAAAGGCAGCCGTCCGTCGGATGGTATGTAAAGTCGTGGCTCCGTGTGCAGGAGAGACCTGTGCATGTTAAGGTACACTCTGGGAGAATTGTGAGCTGCCTAATGAGTCCCGTTCCTCAAACCTTCTCTGAGTCTTCTGGGTCTTTGTGACCTGGTCATTTATACCAATGTGTGCAAACAAGTGCCTCTTAGGGATAAAACAACCCACCCCAACTGTACAGATTAAAAAACGATGTGAATTCGTAAGTTTACTTTTTGACCAGCTCTTTAAAACGCTTTCCCAGCTCTGACAGAGTAGACTTCGCCTAAAAAAGTCCACAGAGATGAAATCAGCTAATAGGAGGCTTTGAGGAACATCGAAATTCTAGTAATTTTAGCCATTGATGCTGACAGGTGTAACTAACAGTTATGTTCTGGCACCTGAGGCTCTTTGATAGAAATTTATACAGCCCCCGAGGCAGATAATGGCGACGTACTCTATGCTGTTCAAATACGTGAACAGACTTAATGGTAGTCGCAGTGGAGACATAACTGCAATTAACCAGTGACAAGCCACCGACAAAAGGGCGAAAGTGTGAAGACCAGCGACCCGTACAGCGTTCCGCTTCTCGGGTCCAGCTAACGACTATAATCGTATTTAGTGCCGGTACCTGTCATTTACTTAGTTCGCTACCATTACAGACTCTAAGGTAAGTGTAGCACCTTTACCACCATCACCAGTGGTTCGATTGGCACTTGATTTCGTTATATTTCTGTTTTTAGCACTTTTTGATGGCCCTTTGTATGTGGTCAACAGGTTTGATTGCCATTTGGCCGAGTGATCTTTGGAACGTGAAGGAAATGACTTGAGAAAAATAACGACGTTGTTTGTTTGTTTGTTAAAGTTGACGGATAGGGATGTGGCATTGTTTCTGGGTAAAGGTTAGTTTGATATTGAGAGTTTATATAGAGAGAGATTTTTGAATTCGATCACAATGGTAGGATGGAGTTGGATTGCTTCTTACCTCTGAACAGCACTGTTTTTTTGCCCAACACTGAGCAAAGTAGCCAGGTCATAAGGACCCCGAGGGCGCAGAAAAGGTTGAGAGAAGGGAACCCATCTGGATAGTTGTTAGAAGAACAGATGGAAGCCTATCGAGGCCATCCAGGGTGTTCTTTAACGTGCACAGGTATAGGACTCTCCACTCGTAGACACGGCTTAAGCTCCCTTCCGACGGACAGCGGCCTTTTTAAGGCCACCTGCGTCCCTTTTTCACTGAGGCCTTGGGGGGGGGGAGTGACAGTCGAGATTAATATCATGAATGATACAGTTGGACTCGAACCTGAGAACTGCAGATTACGAACCTGTCACGCTGCCGACTGAGCCTGCTCCCTTCCCCACGAGTGTCAGAAAATTGGTTTTGAGCACATCCAATAATAAACGAAAAATAACTGTAAGCTAGTAAAGAAAGAGTAATTCAGCAGCAGCGAGGTTTATTAGCCTTCCGGAAACCCGCAATTTCACGTATTAGACACAGGGTGAAAAAATTAATAGCTGTATGCAGAAGTATCACCACTTGTCTGCTACAATTTCAGATGATGTGGGAGGAAATTTCGAGTAAAAAAAGTTAACATAACACTGATCCATTTCGAACTGTTTAGGAACTAAGGAAGTTTCAAGTGTGCAAAGCTGAAACATTGGTGATGATTTGAGTTGCTCCGTAACTCAAATCATCACCAGTGTTCTCTCTCCACTGATTCTCTCTCAGTCGCTTGTTTGTTGCCAACAGAATTGCATGGAGCATTGTTTTGCGATTAGATCAAACATCGTAGTTTCGTCTTGCTTTTTTTTTAATGAACTCAGCTCACTGTTACATTCTACTCCATAACCTTCATCGTACAGTATCATTTGATACAACTCCGCATGCACAAGCAATTAATTTGATACAAATTATATTACTTTCACTTGGAATAATATTGGAATTTTCCCCAGAAATTATATTTTCAGTGATTTTATTCTGTAAAAGCAGCGATAACCACCTATTGAATAATAGGTTTTGAACGGAAAGATATTTAAAAATTATTTATTTTAAAACATAACTGGTAGTTTTTAATTTTTTAAAAATTTGTCAACCGACTTTAAAAATTTCCTAAATATTTTAATATGGTAAAAATAAATAAATAATTTTATTTTAGATGAGTTAAAAATAAATAGGTTTTAGTTAAATATCAGGGAAATTAAATCGCTTAATTTTATGCATAATTTATTTCACTACATTCTCCCCTCATTTTGATCAATGGCTGTCCACACCTGATGTATCAATTTGGCCTTGTTCTGTCCAGCGAGAAGTGGACACCAATGGTCTTGGAAAAGTAGCCATTTCTCGCATGGACTTTGAGCCGCGGTTCCGTGTGCAGGAGAACTATACTCCGAATACTTTAATAATGAAGATATGAAAAATAGAATGTACTGAGTCAAATACTAAAAGAGGGTTATACCTTTCTGAGAGATCCTTACTGAGAGAAGGGCTATACCTTTCCCTTGAGTATGCCGCCCCTTCCCGCCCCCCGAGAGCGTCAATATATGAATATTTTCTAAAGTAGTTCGTAAAAAACATAAACTCAATCACGTAAAAAAAATAAGAAAAAGTACCATTCGATTCAAACAACCTTTTACGTTGAAATTCTGAGTACGCTACTGGGTTAGATCATTCCCTACCCATCTCTGAGTCCTTCGGGGTCTTTGTAACCTCGTTATTTAGCCCATCACGTTCGGTTCAGAGATAAGACAATTCAACTCTGCACAAACAAATAATTTGATGCAACTCTTATATTCAAAGTATATTAAGCATTATATTTTCCGCTGTAGATAAAATGTTAAAACCACGTGATTCGGAAATAACTTTTGTTTTTCTCTGACACCATAATTCTAGTTTGTTTTCTGGAAAAAAAAACAGTTGTTCCTTTGAACCCACCCTATCCGTAACTTCATACAAGAGGAACCATCACCACTTTCTCCGTGATGCACACCCTAGCAGGAGCAAGGTGAAACCACACTCAAGCTGAGTGATTTAGTAGCAACCAATGCATCACCATGATGTAGTGCATCCAGGGTGGCGGAGCGTGTAAGTTTTGTACCACAGAGCGGCCCACTGTCGGCACATCGGTTAGTTGCAGTATATCTTCTGAGGGAAAATTTATAGCTCAGAGAGGGAATGTGTTATCAACTGCACTATTGCACTCTTTTAACGCTCAACAACTTTCGAATTGGACTTCTTTGGATAAATATTATTTGTCGTAGAGATGAAATTTATGGTTAAATATGGTACATTTGTTTCGCTAGTGTTATGGTGTTTAAGAAGCGTTTTAAATTGACTTGATCATCATGAAAAGTTAAAAAGAGTGGTTTGGATTGTTTCTAGACAGTAAAAATTTCGTCTTGTTTTACATTGATTCACAAAATATGATGGAAATAAATTGCAACTTTTTCTTCAGCAATGCATTTTTTTCTATTATTTCCTTTTTTTTGTGGGGGGGAGAGGTCAGTCCGTATTGCACCAGGCTCTTAATCTGCAGTTCCCAGGTTCGAGTCCGATCTGGGCCAGTATTGATATTTATTTTTTTTTAAAATAAATTAACCCCGCCCTGTTCTAAATCATTAGGAGACACCGATGAGCTTGGAAAGGCCGCCGTTCGTCTGATGGGATGTAAAGCCGTGGTTCCGTGTGCAGGAGAGCCATACCCTGTGCATGTTAAAGAACACACTGGGTGGCCTTGACGGGGAGCTACCATCTGTTTCCTAACAGCTGTCCAATGGATTCCCTTCCTCCAACCTTCTCTAACCCTTCGGGGTCCTTGTGACCTGTCCATTTAGTCCATTGTGTGCAAAAAAGTGCCGATCAAAGGGAAAACAACCCAACCTTTTTTTTTGTGTGTGTGTTTTACATAAGGCGCCGGGCTTCGAATGCAATACTAAAGTGTATACAGATAACTTCCCTAAACGAGAAATATTTATCCACCAGATTTACATTCAAACTATCTATTCAAAGCATTGTTTGATAAAGAGCTAGAAAAATAGTAATATTAAAGTTTTGACTAAAATAAGCATTTGCATAGTAACCTGGGCTACAGCTCGAGTTCGAAAATTAAATGGGACAATTACGGTAATTACAAATTTTGTAATGCAACAACAGTTTTTGCAAACACAAATGAAGGACAATAAATAAACTCGTGAAGCAATGGTTAAAATTGAAAATATTTACCAAACAAAAAAATACTTTTATTACGAAAAAAAGTGAAATCCAATCAGGCAGACTCGACTACTTTTTAAATCAGGACTAGTCTTTAATCTACGGTGGCTGATAGCACTCTAGACCGGTAGTCTGTAGTTCCTAGTTTCGTGCCTACATTGAGAAAACTGCTAACCGCTGGTTCTGCTCCCTGTGAGAAAGGATATACCGATGGAAATGGAAAGATGTCGTCCGTCGGATGGGACATTAAGCAGTGACCCCATGTGTAGAAAAGCCACAGACTGTACACTTTAAAGAGCATGCTCGATGGCTTTGTCGGGAGGTTTCCAGCTGTCTCCTGACAGCTGTTAAGTGGATTTCCTTCCCCAGACTTCTCTGAGCAGTTGTGGCCCTTGGCCATTTAGTCTGTTGTGTACAGTCGCTCAAAAAAGTATCCGAACGCTATGGTTGATTAAAGAATTCAGAAAAGATATATGGCAACGATTTTTTTAGAAATTAATGATCTGGCAACCTTTATGTACTGTACACGAAGGTAGCCAGATCACTAATTTCTAAAAAAATCGTTGCCAGATATTTTTTGTGACTTCTGTAATCAACCATAGTGTTCGGATACTTTTTTGACCGACTGTACAAAAACAAGTGCCGCTCAAAAGTAAGACAATCCGACCTTTAATCAACGACTACGAAGATCATGGTTTCAATTGTTTAGCGTTATTAGCATTTCCAAACTTTCTGACGTATGAGAGTTTTTTTAGAAGGGCTTGTAAATGTTAATGAGTGAAATTCTGAGATGTGAGACTTTTTCCAGAAGGGCTTTGTGATGACCTGGGTTCGGATCGTGTCCGACTGGGCCAGATGTTATGTCCTCCCTTCTCAGATCTATGGAGACTGAGCCAAACGTCGAGGCCGCCGGAGGACCATGCGATTGTTGCTTAATAATTAATTCACCCTCACTTCGATGAAATTACAGGTTCGCGGGTTTTTAGGCCCGTGCCACTGCACGCCTTTGAAGAAACTGATGTTGAATGATGAATAACAACAGTCCATTAATTACTGCGCGAGAGTTGGATAGGGACGACACAGTTTTATTCATAATATATACAGCTACGTGCTGGGAATGCGCTCAACTCCGTGGGCCTTTGCTGCTTTGCTGCTGCAAATAATAATGAGTGGAGAATCGCACACTCTGCAAGTTCTCACTTTACAGACCACAAACTAGGCGAAGGGATAACCAACCTTTGTCTACACTGTGGTTCACTCTGAACCACAAGAATAAAACAGATTCATACAAGAATCTCGATTCCCCTTTGGAATCGCACCCTCACTTCAAGGGTTTCTTTTTTTGAGTATGGGCGGCGTCCTTCCGACGCTTGTTGACACTACCTTTCGTTCAACGTTCTCGCACCGAGACTAACTCTTCAATCTCCCTTCTCTAGCCTCCTTGCTGCACTAGCGCTCTAGGCTAGTTATTTACGGCCATAAACAACTGCTGGCATTTGTCACCGCTTGCACACAGCACTTTAGACCCGAAAAACAACAACAGTGAGTCATCCCAGAACAAACATTTCGAAGAACACATAAAAATATATACAATAATAAAATACAACAAAAATATATACAACAATAATAAATAAATAAACTTAAAATTCGGGGGACGCGACAGGTTTGTAGATGTTAATAAGTGAAATTCTGATGTGTAAGTTTTTCAAAAGTACTTTTAAATGTTAAGAAGTGAATTCTGACATGTGAGAGTTTTTCCAGAAGGGCTTGTAAATATTAATGTGAAATTCTGACATGTGAGAGTTTTTCAGAAGGGCTTGTAAATGGTAATAAACTGCACAAATCTCTTTCTATGTTGTCGTAGCTTTATTATTCCTGCACTGGTATCCGACTCCTATTCGAGGTCACCTTCCTCTCTAAACTTCGTCGTTTAATCGAACATTCACGTCAAGATCGTTCAACCTAATTCAATAGTAGACCATTTTCATTAACCGAACGACACTTTGTCCACAGCTTTAATATATACAGCCAGAGTCGTGTAGATAAGGATGCTCAGGGATATGACCGGGACCTCACAGCTCACTGACAGAAGGAAAAAAAACTAACAAGAAAATTTATTAGTTATATGAAATTACAAAGTTGGTGAGATAAATGAGAGTAAAGACTAATAAGTTTTATAATCAGAGGGATTAAAGAAAGAATTTAACCAGACTTTTATTACAGGCTTCTTTTTTTTAAACAGGTAAAATCCTGAAAATCCTGAAAATATGAAAAACGATATCAAAATTCCATTTTCCCTTTAAAGTACAGATCAATATCTCCCAACAGGGATCTCGCGAAAAGTCTGATTTTCCAAAAAAAAAAGGATATTTTGAAACTGCAAAAAAATACTGTCCATCTTTTACTTTCATAATTATATGAAAGAACTTTTTCTTCTCTGACGAATATAAAGATTATTAAATATATTGTATGGTGTCAGTGAAAGAATAACTGCGAATATCGGGGCGGGGGTGGCTTAGTCGGAAGCGCGCCAGGCTCGTAATCTGTAGTTCCCAGGTTCGAGTCCCAGCTGGGTCAGCGTTGAGATTTATTTCCGCAAAATTCCCCGCCCTGCCCACGGTCAGTAGGGGACACCGATGGGCTTGGAAAGGCCGCCGTCCGTCGGATGGGACGTTAAGCCGTGGCCCCGTGTGCAGGAGAGCCATACCCTGTGCACGTTAAAGAACACGCTGGATGGCCTTGACGGGAGGCTACCATCTGTCTCCCAACAGCTGTTCCAGTGGGTCCCCTCCCCCAACCTTCTCTGAGCCTTCGGGGTCCATGTGACCTGGCCATTTAGCCCATGGTGTGCAAAAAAGTGCCGCTCAGAGGTAAAACAACCCAACCCAACTGCGAATATCTTTATCCAAAATTCCCCAAAGGATTCATGACTTGTCCATGGAAAAGAAAAACTCAGGTCTTACGCTGAATAATCAATAATTGAAACGTACTTCTAATAATTATGTGGTGCAATGATTAATTATAATAAATATGAAAATAAAAAATTTAAAAAACTCTCTCCTCTCTTTTTTGTTTTCGGGTGGGAGGGAGAACTATAAAGTTTTTTTTGTACGTGATGGTGTTTCGCAAGACTTGATAATGTTGGTCAGGTGTTCCGCAAGACGACATTATTGTTCAGGAGTTTCGCAACACTTGACATTATCTTTCAGGATTCAATAGGACTTGGCAATATTACTCAGTGGTTTCGCTAATGTTAATAGGCCGGAAAATACTGGTGAAAATGGTGCTACTGTCTAAAGCAAAGGGAAATTTAGAGTTCCAAAATGTTACACATTTGATGCAGAAGATAGAAAGGAATTTTTCTTAGGATGGAAAAAAAAAACTCAGTTGACTTGAATTATACATTAAAGAAAGTTATTGAAAGTTGATTTTGAATTATATATCATAGAAATGTAGAGAAAAACGTTTGAATTGATAAGGACAAGACAAGACAGAAGTAACCAAGGGACTTTTCACTTCCAAAATGTAAAAATCAAAATCCAGAAAGTGATAGCTTTAATTTGTTACCTTTTATTTTTTCCTCACGAAGTTCTTAACTTGGTAACAATATGTACGCAATTCAGTACTTCGTGAGATTCGTATCATTTTCTATATAACAATACAAATCAATAAGATCTTGAAGAAGAAGAAAATAGCCTGGAAAATTTAGATTAAGATCAGATTGACAACCGGCCTTTCTGAGGCCGGTTGTCTTGCATGGGTTTCACAGTTCCTGAAAGGTTTGAATTGTTGAGATAAAATTTCAATTTCGTCCTATATCTACCCGGTTAGTTTCCCTGTGAATATGAACCACGTGACAAGTAATTAGAATATTTTTATAGAGCTATGTTCATTAAATCGCAGTTTTGTCAAAACTATCGTAACTATTTCCACCGTAATATCTCTCTTTATAGAGAGTTCAGAACAAAAGCACTGCTCCAAAAAAAAAAAAAAACTATGCGCATCCAGTAAAACGTTATCTTCTTGATTTTTTCATTTCTGCTTTATTAATATTATTTCTTTATTCTCTCACTTTCTTTTTTTCCGATTTGTAAGAACTTCACAATGAACTCGCTGATTTATGAAGAGTACTTCCTGAGCCCAGAAGTGTACCAAGAGAAAGTGAGAAGAAATCATTTGGATACGACTGTAGATGACAGCAACATTGCTGACAAATGCGACCAGTTCTCTTCATGTCTTGAGAGTTGAAAACACGATCATTGATGATGAGGACCATTAGTTGCGATGGAAATGGGAAGCCAACAGACAGGGCATCATTAAGGTTTCGGCGCCCTTGTTTCTCTTTCACGGCCCACGTTGCAAAGGCAGACCGCAGGTCAGCCTTGACACCGTTCCGGACGTTCAAGTGCATTATAAGCACGCGTAACTACCCGCATCTTCTCTGACCTGGAGGTGGCAAATAGGGAGCAAATGTCAAGGGATCACTGGGTACAGTCACGTCAATAGGAAAAGATAGGTGAAAACAAAGCAACTTAAATTGCTGTCTAGGGTGCCAGTCTCATCTGCAAACGAGGAAAATTAGCTGGTTGTTAATTGGGTTTTATTATAGCTTGATTTTCTTTAATGAAATGTTGTGGGGAAGCTTAGAGAAAAAAATTGTGTTTGTATGTGGGACTATCTTAAGTTTCTCTGTTGAAACAGATTAAGTAGAATATCGAAAACTTATTAGATTAACATATACAGTCAAAAAAATAAAATAAATACCACCTCAAGCAGCTGCTTGCCACAGAGGTCTGACAGGAGCCTGCCAGTTTATATGCCATAGTAAAAGGTCTGAGAGAATGGCAAGACCTCAGCAGAAAAACAACACGAACATCCATGACTTATCCGGGGCTCGAACCCAGGTCCCATAGATCAGTAGCCAAGTGCGCTAACCACTCGGCCATGGGACGGCTATGTGCATTCAACTTTCATTAAATCGAACTTCTATATCTCGAATTCCTCGTTAACTCAAATTTTTTTGTAAATTCCGCATTGAATCCTTATACATTTATTGTGTTTTCTTTAACTCGACCTAGATATCTCAAAAGTTTATGAAGAATATTTGAAAGAAAATCCTCTTTCGTTATTTTTTCTCCCTCATGATGTTTTGTTATTGGTGAGGTATCTTAACCGCTGGACCATCAAGAGATAACCGTTTTTCCAACAAAGTGACATATATGTATTCTCGATTATCATTGATCGTTCTCGATTATCGTTGATGATGAGTTATATGATCCTCATCATCAATGATAATCGAGAACGTTATCTTTGTAGGTGGCTGGACAATATCAAACCAGACCTTATCAGAATTAGACTATAGGGATAAATGCAAATGATATTGTTCAAAAATCATTGTTCTACTATATATTGCATTTCAAACCCGGAGATTGAAAATAATAATTTTGTTTCAAATGAACGTTTGCGACATGGGGAGTGTTAGAAGTTATAAAACTTAGTCCACGTATTTTCTTTCTCCTCTTAAAAGGGGGAAATGTGAAAATCGTTCTCGTTCTGTATCATCCAAACTCAAAGGCCTACATTTACGAATTAGGCGTCAAATGACAGCTTCTCATTTGCAGATTGTCTTAGGTTACTTCAAATTTTGTCCTCGTATTTCTTCAATCCAAAAATGGGGATGAAAATTTCGCGGGGATAGAAACAACGAGTTTAACTGAAATTATAACTTGTGAGGTTTACAATGCCATGGGCTACCTCAAATCATGTCCCCTCTTTCTCCCCCCAAAAGGGGGAGGGAAATGCTTTAATAGTCATGTCAAAAAAGCTTCAGAAGACAGCGTTTTTAATTGAAAAGTAAAAAATGCAAATTAAAAAAAATATGTGCGTCCTAAAAAGTAAAAAAATAAAGTAAAACACCCGATCTTGAAATCACTCGATGAACTCATATTCGCTTGAAAGAAAAATAGGGCGCCGATTTACCTACTCAACAAAATTTGTCAGCACCCTATCTTTCTTTGCAGCAAATACGAATTAAGGGAGTGATTTCGCCATCGATATGCTTTATTTTTCATTTTTTAGGGTACACATAGAAAGAAAAGTGTTGTTAAATATTTTAATTTATATTTTACTTTTTCATAAGTGAAAATGCATTCGCTCATGAAGTAGTTGCATGAAACAGACATGTTCAACTAATTATATTTGAGTTAGTTTGCATGAATGCGATGAGATGGGTTCCATTATATTAGTTAAAAATAATAATAAATATTATTATTATTATTATTATTATTATTATTATTATTATTATTATTATTATTATTATTATTATTATTATTCAAAAATAATAATAAATCTATTGCTAAAAAACGATAATAATAATAATATTAGTCAAATATAATAATATATATAATAATAAATATAAATAAATAAAAAAAACCTCAAGCAATTACTTGCCACAGAGGTCTGACAGGAGCCTATCAGTTTATATGCCATAGTAGAAGGTATGAGAAGATGGCAGGACCTCAGCAGAAAAACGACACATACATCCATGCCTTACCCGGGGCTCGAGCCCAAGTTCCTTAGATCAGTATTAATCAAAAATTCACGTAGCCGAGTGGTTAGCGCGCTTGGCTACTGATCTAAGGGATCTGGATTCGAGCCCCGGATAAGATATGGATTTCGTGTCGTTTTCTGCTGAGGTCTCGCTTTCCTCACAGACTTTCTATTGCGTATAAACTGACAGGCTCCTGTCAGATTTCTGTGGTAAACAGCTGATTGAAGGGGTATTTATTTATTTATATATAAATTATCATAATTTCATGCAGAAAAGTGAATTTGGATCAAATATTCTGACAGATATCCTCTATTAATAAAGTCAGCGGAATAAAAATTTCGAGTGAAGCGATCTCACTTTGGTAACGCAACTATCTCGTAATTGGGAGGGAATTCTCTACTTTAATAATTAAATGGATAGGACGTCACAGAAATGTGTTTCTCGTTATAGCCCTAACATTTCAATTTTTTTTTTAACTTTAATATTTATTTTCGCGGATTGCATCATTACTTTTAATCGGGAACGTCATCTTTTACGATTTTATTTTCGGTTTTTCTTTCAAACGCCGTCGGTGAAAAATTACTGGAATTAGCTGGCATTTTCATTGTGAAGTATACAAGGAAGCCAAAAAAAAAATGGGGGAAATACTCCAAAGCATCTGTCACATTTCTTTTTCTGGCGACTTAGCATTGAACAAACATAAAAGGCAACATAAAATGGAAATGCCTGCCATTGTACCTTTTCTTAAAAAATGAAAAAAATCGCTGACATGTTAATGCTACACTTGTAATTCCTTTTTTTGTGCGTTTATGTATGGATGCTACTTCATTTTTATATCGTTCAAATTCCCATTCATTTTACACTCTGCTACTTTTGCTGCTTGAAAGAGAATTCTTGAGATTATATTGTCTATACTACTGAAGCTATTACCCGAAGAGTTGTCAGAATAATATTACGTTCTATTCACCAAACTACGAACAGAATTTGACCCCGTTCGTCCCTTTTTTTGTCGCTCTTCTCTGCTGTACGCGTATTCCCCTCTGCAATTTGTCAAACATGTCAGAGCGGACATTTGAATATCCGCCTTAGTAGCAGCAGCAATGACGGTTAATGGATTCAATTTCCAAGCCGGATTTTGGTCGACTAAACAGAAGAATTGAAGGCAAATCGTTCTCTGAATGATCACTGGAAGCTGTTAGAGCTAAAATTAGCTCTTTTGTTGTCATCCGAGTATGGTATAACCAACCGGTTTGAACTATATTGCCGGAGTTAAAAGTAGTAATCGACATTTCCGCTTACTTTTATACCCTAACCAAGGAAAGTATTAGATAATTTTCGTGTTATATCAGTGGGAATGTAGCTTCGAAGCTCTATAACTTCTGAAATATGCATTTGATATGTAAACGGACCGAAGATAAAAATCATAATCCATCTATTCAAAGCCGTCCCTTGGCCGAGTGGTTAGCGCGCTTGGCTAGTGTTCTAAGGGACCTGGGTTCGAGCCCCGGGTAAGGCGTGGATGTATGTGTCGTTTTTCTGCTGAGGTCCTGCCATCCTCTCAGACCTTCTACTCTGGCATATAAACTGACAGGCTCCTGTCAAGACCTCTGTGGCAAGCAGCTGCTTGAGGAGGTATTTATTCTTTTTTATCTATTCAAATCTCGATTTCACTTGGTATAGCGAAGACATTGATGCAAGCTAGGAATATTGGTTTAGTGTTGGTATAAAACTGAGTATCAATCTCTAAAAATTAAAATTTTGTAAATATCTAAGGATATATAATTCTTTTGGCCCTTTAACTGTTAAAGAGACAAAAAACGATGAAAAGGAAACAAAAACCAACGATGCGTTTTATTACATTAACTAAGATAGTTAAAGATAAAAGTAAACCACTTCTGAATCAGATGCTTGATACAGAAGAAAACGATTCACTATTCAGACTATATTCTGTTTAAAGAGCTTGTCAAGGTTTGTTGAAATGAAAAGGGGACCACTTCTATATCTGGGTAATGGATTGAGCGATCTTTGTGCCCTCACGTAGGGAAACGGTTATCTATAGAAAGAACTCATCATTAACACCGGAGTCAATGGCGAATTCGGCTTCAAGTAGTAGTTGATGTGGGGATTCCAGACAAATCCAGCATGGAAGCATCCAATGTTGAACAATGTGACGGAAGATGTCGTTTTAACTTGAGTATTAGGGTACGCTATTCGTTGAGTTTTTGGACCATGGTGGCACATTAACTTGCAACGATATTTCGAAACTTTGGGCAACAGATGAATTTGGGCTCAATTTTCCAAGTCGGCGCGAACTCGATTTGGAGAAAAACTTTCTCTGACGCATCATGAAATATATATATATATACAAAAATGCATATCGCTAATCATTTATTTTATTGTTATATTATTATTTATAATCATTTTATGGCAAAATGTTAATAATATTAGGAACGAAAAATACTAGAAATATAATACTAGTATAAATTGAAAGTTTCTGGGTAGCATCATCATGAATGCAAAGAGCCATTCATTTATTAAAGGCAGAGAATACAGAAAACAAATCGAAAACTGTATAATACGCATTTTTAATTACTAAAAACCGATTAAAACGTTAAAGTTAAAACAAATATTTTTACTTTTTTTTTCGCAATCATAAATAATATTTGGAATTTAAATTGTTCTGAGCCTGAGCCCGAGGTTGTTTGTGAGTTCGAGCCCGAGGTTGTTTGTGAGTTCGAGCCCGAAGTCGTTTGTGAGCTCGAGCCCGAAGTCGTCTGTGCTACTTTGAACACGTTAAAGCCCCAGTTCGATCTTCTCTACTCTAGGCATTTCAAGTTAAGCAATAAAGTCGAAGCGCCCAGATTTTTTTAGTAAGACGGTTGTCTGCTCCCCTACTGCTCAAGTAAATATAACCACATTGAAGAAGTATAGTTGGAAATTCTTGAACATTCTTCTTATAGTCTTGGCTTGTTCGCTTTCCTTTTAAACAACCCTTATAATACAGCTTAGAGGAGATCTGAGATGAAGGCAAAACCTCAGCAGAAAGACAACACGAGAAAGGAAACTTTCATTCGTTATCCGGGGGCTCGAACCCGGATCCCTTTGATCAGTAGCCAAGCACGCTAACCACTCGGCCACCAGGACAAAGAGAAAAAGGTGTCATCGCCCCAGGTAACCATCTCGCACAGTGACCATCTTCTAACGCGGTTTCCATCTGTGATCTTTCGAAGTCCAATTATTCCGCACCGGTGGCAGTTGGTAGCACACCGCAGCAAACGGCGACTCGCAGACCTAATTGAGGGCAATTTTCGGCCAGTAGCCCACCAGCCACTCACGTGGCACCATCAGGGCGGGCACGCGCTGCTGATGACATCAAATGTCGAAATTTAACGAGCAGTGGCGCAGGGAGCAGAAACAATGGCGATGATGAATCTAATTCCGGATCTTTTTTTTTTCCTTAAGGATGATGCGTTTGTTTCAGCTCTGACCGCAAGAGTAGTGGTACTTCTGAAAAGAAGGTTTTGGTGACGTAAAAGGGAAAGTGGTTGAAGGTAGTAAAAATATGGGTGACAAGGATTTGGAGGGGGAGAAAGTTTCAGAATGGTGGAAAAAGAAATCGTTCTTCGTTAAAGAGACTAACTTTGTTGAATGTGAGGAAGAATAAAAGTGGATGTCTGTTTCAAAATACAGTCTGAATAGTGAATCTGCTTTCTCCACCACAAAATAGATCTATTTCCTTTCTGACGGGAATTTTTTGTGTGTGTTTGAAAGCTAAAGAAACCACAAATGGGAATTTTTGTGGTGATTCTTGTTGGGGGGGGGGGGGGGGGGGTCATTGCACTGTGCAGTCTTATTCATTTTCTTTATGCTTACATTTACTCTGAAAGTGTCTAGAGCGTGTAAACACATTTTCGGAAGTAGCTTTATTATGGGTTCTTTATTTTAATGTTGAATTTATGTTATTTTGCTAGTAAATGTCAAATGCCTTTTTGGTTTGCTGTGTAGCAGTCTCCTGAATTCGATTTTGAAGTTGGATAGATTTTCTTTCTTATTTGGATCTAGGAGATTTATCCGATATTTCTCTGATCTGAAACTCTCTAAAATGTGTAGCAGATGGCATTCCCCGAGTCGCAAGCCTTCCTTTGTCATGAAACATAAAACTCATTAAGATCGATTAAGGTCGACCCCCTCCCTCTCGGTTAGGGGATGGTAAATGTTTCTCCCTCTCGTTTAGGGGACGAAGTGGCCATAATTCGAGGTTATTCTTAGGTTCGACTCTTAGAAAGAAGCGGACATATTTTGAAACCGGATTTAGAAAAAGTAGAGGGGGGCGGAAGTAGTGATCGGAGTGAAAAGAAAGGGGGGATTGGAGTGAAATGAAGAGGGGAGTGATCGAAGTGAGAAGTGTAGAAGAGTGATCCGAGTAAAAGAGGGGGGGAAAGCAAGATTCAGCCAAAGCACTGTTTAGGTATAAAATATTTGCCCCTGTTTTCGTTTTAGTGGTCTTTAAGAAATTGCTTAAAAATGCGTGTAATATATATATATGTTTATAATTTTTTCGCTTCCGTTCTGGTTACCTCCTCTTTAGTGGTCTTTAACAAATTTCTTGAAAAAATGAGGGTAAATTATACAATGACCCGTTTCCCCCGATCCCACCCCAGGTCTGCCCTAGTAAGAATAAACGTTTTGCGCCATTAAAAGACACCTTACAATAAAAACGTTTTTAATAGGGCAAGGAGGCGATCCTCCTACCTTTGAAAATGCTAGTAATGGTGGTCAATTATCATTAAATTTGTGTATCTTTCACCTTTTTTTGAAGATTTTTTTAATCTCTAAAACGAAGGTGAAATTGTTGCACTGTAAATCGTTTTCTGCTGAGGTTCTGCCATCCTCTCAGATCTCCTACTGTGGCATATAAACTGACAGGCTCCTGTCGGACCTCTGTGGCAAGCAGCTGCTTGAGGGGGTATTTATTTATTTTTTATTTTTTTATAATGGAAATCCAGTCTCTTGCCCTCTACTTTTTTCCCTCTCGATTGCGTCGCTCCCCCCCCCTCCACCTCATTACATTTTTCAAGATCCAGGACTGTTATTTTAACTCAACTTTTGCTACATCTGAATTTCAACTACTTTGATTTACTGTTCACAGTATCAGTTGCCAGACTTTGTTACACTAAGGAACAGGCTCGAATCTATAAGAAAATTAGAGAGTGGAATCATGGAAAGATTGAAGTCGGAATGAACCGGAATGCTGTGCAGGTATCAACTTTTCCTCGCCATTTTTGTGGTCTGTAACAAATTTCTCGAAAAAAATGAGAGTGATATATAACTATATATGGGAGGGACATGGATCCCTTCCCCCACAGGTCCCGAATCGCAACAGAACATTTTAACAAAACCTAAACTGTGTGCAACAAAACACTATAATGCAGGTCTCATACAAAAATTATTCAAATCCTTATCGCTAGTTTTTTTCATCAAGACCAGTGCAATGCTCTTCTCAAAACTTTAACTCACATGTCTTCCATTTCAGTCTCGTTAAATGAACTAAATGTCACACGATTTATTAAAATATAAGCTGACACGATTTATAATGCTGACACGATTTATTAAAATATAAGAAACTTCCTAACTGTGTCATTTAATATTCAGTCTAATATTAGAAACGTGAAGAAAAAATTCAACCAGCTGTTCCATAATTTGAACGCAGGATATACTAGTTAAAGCATCAGTTATGTAGCTAAAATATATTTTTTTCGAATCAGAGAAATGAATGGATGGATATTTAGCTGTTTTTCAGAAAAAACGAGCTAATCATTTCATTTTGTCGTCTGTATACATGGAACTTGTTTTTAGAGAAAAATAAAAAAAATTCGATTTGGATAAGATGGAATATTACTATTTGCCCTTTTGGACTCTTCCTATAATTATAATTGCTCCCTATAACGCAGAAAGAGTACAAAAAATTTCAAAAATTTGAAACTAATATTGCAGGCGAAGTAATTACGTTTAGAAATCTGAAATCTTGATTGTGAAATGTGAATATCATGAAGTTTGCTTTGGCAACAATGATTTTCACCTTGGGTGTAAAAAATTTGGGTGAAAAAACACATTTGGGGTGAAAAAACGCATTTTTTTGTTTTAAGAGAAAATTGTTTGTATTTAGAGAAAAATTGAAAATTCTTTTTGGGTTGGATAGGTATTGAAAAACTATTATGATTCACTCTTCAGAATCTCCGAAAAACTTTAATCGTGCCCTCTGGCGGTGGAAAATTTTCAAAATTTAAACGAATATTGCAAACGATCAATCTATTTGTGTAATTAAATTGACATTTTAGTGGTGGAATGTGATGATCAAGGGGTTAAACATTCGCAACAACAATTTGTCCCTTCACACCCCCAAGGTGGGTGGGAAAACGCAAATTTTTATTTTCAGAGATTAATGAAAATTATCTTTGAGTTGAATAGGTACTAATGAAGTATGATGATTCATAGTTTTCAAATTCTCCAAATGGCCTTAATTTGCCATCGGGCACTAAATGTAAAAAACGTAAAACTTGAGGTAATATTGCAAACGATATATTTATGGTAGAAATTAGAAATTCTGATGACAGAGAATAATTGCTAGTTACATAGTTATCTAAAAATGTGATAAGATGATTCGAAGTCACTTAACTTTGAGGTTTTCTTCAATTAAATTTTATTTGGTTAAATTCTACCGGATTCTTATTTTTATAAATTTAATTACTTAATTTTAAAATTTTAATAATAAATAGATAATTTTATTTTACACGTATTGGATGATTTGTGTCTTAATCCTAGAGCAGGCATGTCAAACACGCGGCCCGCCAAGATTGATAACCAATAGGTTTATTTAACTTTTGACAACACTGGATGAAAATTTACAACTGGAACTAATGGAAATTCAATGCGATTCCGTATTGAAACAAAAATATATGAACGTTGGAATTCCACATTTCTATAATTATTTATCACCGGACCGATTTCCCAATGTGTTTTTAGCAATTAAACGTATTTTATCTATGTTCGGTAGCACATATTTGTGCGAACAACTATTTTCCACTTTAAAAAATAATAAAACTGCGGAAAGATCAAGATTAACAGACAAGCATGTGCAAGCAATTTTAAAAATAACTACAGCTCAACAAATTCAACCAAATTTTGAAGATTTGGTTAATGAAAAACGTTGCCAAGTTTCTTCAAAAAAAAAAGATGATATTATTTTATTTAAATAATGTTAAATTGAAAAAAAGAAACTTTCCTACATACATATGTATTTTTAATATGTTTATATTCTGTGTATTATTATTTTGTATGTATTGATTTGTTTATAATAAAAGCTATGCTTCATCTTTATTTCCAATTGTTTTTTTTTGTTTTGCGGCCCGCGATTTAATATATAATACTTAATATGGCCCTCGGTGGTTAACGAGTTTGACATGCCTGTCCTAGAGGATAAGAAAATCTAACTTTATTATTAAAAGGATAAATGGGATATGCTTTTTTGCATTTTATAGGGTCACAATCGTACTGGTGATAGAACATCAAAATATTCTATCAGCAGTAAGAATTACTACTGTTAAAGGGGACAAAATTCGGAAAAAAGAAAACGAGCAGAGAGCCAGAGACGATATATTATTCTTCTAGTTTCTTTTACAATTCGCAAACTCTGATTAAACAACGATCTGGAATTGACGGTGTTGATAGCGTGATAGACTCGTAATCTGCTAATACCAGGTTCGGATCCCACTGTGTCTGCCTCAAGATATTTTCCGCTAATCCCTATTTTGATCTCGGTGTGTTCTGTTGTTTTATCTCTGAGGGGCACTTTTGCACCAATGGCCATGTCACAAGGACCCCGAGGGCTCAGAGAAGGTTGGGGGAAGGGGACCCACTGGACAGCTGTTAGGAGACAGATGATAACCTCCCGTCAAGGCCATCCACAGTGTTCTTTAACGTGCAAAGAGTATGGCTCTCCCGCACAAGGGATCACGTCTTAACGTCCAATCTGACGGGCGGTAGCCTTTCCAAGCCCATCGATGTCCTCTTTCTGACTGGGGGTAAGACGGGAAGTTTTGCAGAGATGAATCTTAACGCTCTAACCTGGGAGTTGCTGATTATTAGCCTGGCGCGCTATCGACAGAGCAACTCCCATCCTGTGCTCTCTGTGAGAAAGAGGACATCAGTTGGCTTGAAAAAACCACCATTCGTTCTGCGGAATTCTGGAAAATTTTGCACAATACATGCAAAAAAGGGTGCCGCCCCATTCGACTGGATTAAATTTTTGTCATTTCATCAATTTCAATTTCCGGCATCAATTTCAATACTTAGTAAGTTTCTTGTTTATTGTTGTAAGATTTTAGCAACTCAAAAATTCACAACGTATATCTCACATTTAATATGAGACAATTCGTCAATTAAATGTAACAATGTCTCTAATTTTCGTAAATAGATGTCTCTAATTCCGGAATCAAAACTTTTTCTCAGTATTCGCAACATACGTTTCATCGTCTATCGGGTCCAAAGCATATCTTTGCGTTTGATTTTCCTCATCCCAATCGTTATAAACCGATGCTGTGTTCCTCGCATCCTGATTCGTCCTGATGTTTACCTCGTGCCAATCGCGATGTTGGCCAACTCGAACAAGGCCTGTCCCACTGCACTGTGTGTGATTTCGCAAGGTTAAATCAGTCACGATTCCACTTAATAATGCCTCCGCTACCATTTGCGGACAGCAGCTCTGCCGGTTTCCCCAAATCGGACCCGTGACGACGATAAAGTTAAAAAAAAGTTCCCTCGACGTCGGTGAGTCTCTATTTGTTAGTCGATGCACGTGTGAGACTGCCACACTCCGCTGCATACGCATACATAGGCTGAGCTATTGCCGCTGCACACCTCACACCTTGCCGCATAGCAGGGGTGGTTCCACTCGGCTGCACAGGAGTTTGTGTGGCCTGGTAACCTCGGTGACACTGGCTATGGTTGTTAATTTCAGAAGGTGCACTAATAGGCGGGGGTGCGCTGATCGCATAGTAATGAAACGATTGCAGCAGCTCCTTTGGATTACTATGGTCCTTGATGAAGGTCATGAATTAAAAGTAACGTGCTAGTTAAAGATAGACTTGGGGGCAGAAATCTGTTCTTGGGCGTTTCGGAATGAAGACTTCGCACTGAGTAGATGGGAATAAAGACATAAACCCTGTAATTTTAAAATGTAATTACTGAAGATACTCTATTAACTTTTTGTTTAAGAGTTCGATGATGACAGTTGTTGAAAAAATTACTATTTCTTTCAAAAATGGTTGCAAAAGCAACTGTTGTTGATGGGATTGATAAAAATACTTTAAATTTTTTTGTAAAATTAATTACTGGTAGTAAAATTATATTTAAAGTAAATGTTCTGTGTTGATGCATGCATAATATTTATCTATTAATGGGAAAATATACATGAATGTTACATATATATAAACTGGAAAACTTCCATAACTAACGTCATTTTGTTTGGATAATTAAATATGCATACGGCATATGTCATTCCACTTGAATTTTTTTGTACTCTGCTGTTTGACAACAAATATTCGAAGATAACAAAGCTGTGATTCGAATCTGTTACCTCAGTGGCGGTTAAAACCCGTTGAGAGCAGTAAGCAGCATTATTTTGAGGAATTTTCCCTCCATGCAGTTTCTAAAGGTAAAAAAACAACTATGGCAATATCACATTGAAAAATGTCTAATATTACAATTTCAAATATGGCAAAATATTTTTTTCTAAATAACGTAATAACAGAAAGCTTATAAGTATAATCAAAATAATACATGATTGACAAGTACCTGTATGGACCAAATGAACTAGAAAAAGTTAAATCAGACGCTGAAAACTACCTGCAGAGATTATTGAATTAATTACGCTATTTCAACTCCTTAAAATACGGCGAAAAAAAACGTTATTTCTGCTCATTAAAACTTCGAAGGAAGGGGACTCCATAACCTTGGGAGCCCCAAGGCTCATGTCTATTGTGCACATTGGGTAACACGGCATTGGTTAAACTTCAGTTTCAAAATTTATCGCCTTACCAACTCTGTGGTCTGAGACCAGTGCGTTTGGGATAATTTTTTCATAATCTTTTTTAAAAATATAAAAAATTTCATATTTCTCATTAATTCCTCTGAATTGCCTCAACTTCCCTATATGGTAATAGCAATGAACACGACTCTTTTTCAGGATTAAAAATGTATAAATTACTTCATCAGTTAATTTCCGATCGCAAACAATTTAAAGATTAGCATTTATACTTGAATCTTGAATGGTTCTTCGCCACTTTTTAGATTGTTTTGGGAGATTCTCGGGAAATTCTTGATAAATTAAGCCTTTAATCTTCTATCAACGAAGCCTAGAATAAGCCTGTTAAGTTTGTATATGGTAAACCGCCAGAAATGCATAATAAATTAAAAATTAATTTCCAGTTTGCGAGCTCTACATAAATATGTTCTGTCTTATACATATAACCTCAAGTAATTCATTTAAACAAAAATGAACATCTTTTGCTCAGAAGGGAATGTTTTTGTTCTACCTTATATAGTATGACTCCCTAGAAATTCTGATTATTTTCAAGATTTACTGCTTCTAACATGTTTGAATAGATGCATTTCCTATCCTATAGTGTGACCCAAGAAACTGCATTAAAGATTAAAAATATTTTGCTAAGCATTAAGTGCTTTTCATATGTTCTGTTCCATATTTCACGGCAGAATCCTCAGAACGTCGTAAATGTTAACAACTTGTGCCGAAATAGTTTTGTTTTATTTATAATACAACCAACAAAGATTCGTACTAAAGATAAATAACTTGCTCCAAGCCTTGAAATAGTTGTTTTATTTATAGTAAACCAACAAGATATTCTACTGAAGATTAATAACTTGAACCAAGCTCTATAGTTCCGTTCTTCAACAGCATGACCTACAGAAATTCGTACTAAACGTTAAAGGTTAATAACCCTTTTCCTAATTTTGAAAAACTATTCCATTTCGCATATTATGAAAACAGAAACTGTACTAAAAGGGTTAATAATTATTTAAAAAACTTCAATCATTGTAGTCTCCCCACCCATCAAATTCACGATCACCTAAAAATTTACATCTACTGTATTAAACTATTTATTCCCAAGTTTTGGGCCCTGCATCACACACTTTGCGATAATGAATAGAAGTTCTAGTTTTGTTCCCAGTTTCAATTCTCTAATTGAAGAACCCAAATAAGATCTCAGGGCAATCGTTAGGGATTGGTTTGATTCCTGTAACAATGATCATGTTGTGACTGACTATCACGTGATAGTCGTTGTTGGGTCAGTGGCACTGATGTTCTGAGAAATGTCTAACCTGTATTTAATGGTAGCAGAACATGTGTCAGCAGGATGTGTGGGCAGGCTGTGGCTGATGCGGTGGGCTGTAATTACGGGGGCAATGAGGGGTGTGAGGGCTGACATTACCCCACTATTTCACACAAAGCCTTCCGTACAGGTGCATCAAAGCGGCTTGCGCATTCCCTTCTTTGAGGTAGCAGAAACAAAATGGTGTACTGAATTGTTAAAGCATACTCTCGATTAGAAATTGTGTACAGTCTTTAATGAGATTAATTTAGAAAAAGTTCAGTTTTATTTATAAAGAAATTCTTAATGAACTGTGTAGCATAATTAGGAGTTTATCGTGTTTTTCTTCTTATTGTATTTCTCTTGATGAAGAAACGTGTATGAAATTTTACGTGGTGACAAAAACTAGTTCTGAAACATGAAACTGTTTTGATCTCTTCTCTTAACGGAACTTTTCCACCACGATTTCATAAGAGATTCGATTAGAAAATCTCAGGATAAATTTTCTTAACGAAAGATCTCATCAGAACTCCTGCTTTGCAATTTCATCTCAAACACACTAAAATATCACATCACAACTCTTACTCTGGAACTTCATCTCAAATTCACAAAAAAACTCATCAGAACTATTTTTTGTAACTTCATCTCAAACTTATATTAAAAATCTCATCACAACTCTTACTTGGAACTTCATCTCAAACTCACTATTGGAACTTCATTTTAAATTCACTAAAATGCTCATCACAACTATAACTCTGGAACTTCATATCAAACCCATGCTAAACAACTCTTTCTTTGAAATTTCAATGCACACTCTTATTTGACGAATGCTCAATCACGATTAATCCATTACTAAATTTCATCACAATTCTCTCCGAACCAAACCTCGTCACAACATTTCAACTGCAGTACCTCATCACAATCCTTCCAAGCTAAACCTCAATATACACTGCTCACAAAAATTAGGGGATATTTCAAAATGAATATGAAGCGATAATATATCCCCTAATTTTTGTGAGCAGTATATATCTTCTATTGTAAAACCTAATTGCAGCTCAATCATTACAAATACTATTCACATGCAAATTTCTTCATAGCGCTTCCTTTAGAAGTCCTTATTCATACTGTAAACTTCGAGGAAGTTCATACTGTAAACTTCCTCGCAAACTCTTCCACTAAAAATGGCTTTTACAGCTCTTCAACTACAATACGACGCTTTCTCATCATT
The DNA here is from genome assembly GCA_038380435.1 of Ryuthela nishihirai. NCBI lineage: Eukaryota > Metazoa > Arthropoda > Arachnida > Araneae > Heptathelidae > Ryuthela > Ryuthela nishihirai. The sequence goes on along the minus strand of JAWZYU010000389.1, from coordinate 100,582 downwards.
GAGTTGTTGTTCGAATCAGTAGCAGTACGACACCTAGAAAATGTTTGCTGAATGAAGCATTCTACCTTTCATATCGTACCTAAGTTTTAATTACATTTATAAGTGGACGATATTCGTTGACTTTTTCCTTACCAAAAATAACACAACTCTGCTTACTCCTGAACCGAGAAATATGCGATTTGGAGAAATTTGTAATTTAAATTCGTGTATTTCTTCAAATACTTTCGTTTACAGTGGTTTTGTTACCACCGGTGAAAGTTTCAGCCTTCTTTGCCATTTACGGTTTGCCCTTTACATCTGCCATTTTACCATTTTACATCGCCATTTACGGCAAATGTAGAAGCTCGATCACACCAACCTTGAAAATATGCACCCGTTTCTTCTTTTGCATATCCAGTATAATATTCCTCTAAAAGCGTGTTCAATATGCAACCGATACGTGAAGGAAAAAACATCTTACTGTCAAATGGTCTTTGAAACGGACGGAGGTAGGTTCAGCCGATAGCGCACCAGGCTCGTAATCTGCAGTTCCCAAGTTCGAGTCCCAACTGTGCTTGTTTAAGATTTATCTCCGCTAACCTCCAACCTGCCCTCAGTGAGGAAGGGAACACCGATAAGCTTGTTAGAGCTACCGTCCGTCAGATGGGACGTTGAGCCGTGCGCCGTGTGCAGGAGAACCATATCATGTTCACTTTAAAAACTCTCTGGATGGCCTCGACGGGAGGCTTCCATCTGGTTAGCGCATTGTGCGCTCTTCAACCTTCTCTGAGCTATTGGGCGTTCTCCTGACCGTATCCCTTTAGACCAGTGGTTCTCAACATTTTATGCTTCACGTACCCTCTGGAAATGTGTATGTAACTGGTATACTCCTTATATAGATAGATAAAACTATAGTTTAGTATAATAATGCCAACTTAGCGACTTTATTACTAGATCTAGCGACTTTTGAGCTCTCACGGCATACCCAAAAAATTTTTACTGCTTACCCTACGTTGAGAACCCCTGCTTTAGACCATAAAAAGTATCGCCAAGAGGTAAACTACCCAAACCATCTCTTTGAAACATGTCAAAATTAAAAGTAATATATTTTTATTTAATACGATATTTTTATGATTACAAAACAATTCATCGCATGATAGACATTGCATTTGAAATTATTTTTTTCTTTATTTTCTTGCCTTTTACAAACCAAACTCTGAAAACATCTCATAGCGATAACTGTTGCACCTCATTTTAATGTGTATATTTGCAGCTCTAAATGCTAGAGGCTATTTATCTAGGAATAGAGATATGTTTGCCAACAACAGCAATTAAAGAAACAATTACCTCTTACCACAATACGCCCTGCTAGTTACACTCGGTACAAATTCCACTCCATAATAATCAAATGCACATCTCCTAATCCTAACTGAAGCTACATAAGAATCAAATAACATCTAAGCTGGTACAAGCCGCAGAATTACAGAGTCGCTTGTAATACCAGTAGCTTTGCCCTCAAGCTTCCCGTTTAGACCTTAAGGACATGAAAGAAAACTACGTTTATCGTCAGCCAGGCCACGAGAGGACAACTCTGTAACGTAATCAATTTGACTAATGTCTGGTTCCATGTTGCTGTTACCTGTTATTTAGTTGCAGCCACACACATGGAAACGGGAAGCGTGGGTCATTAGGGGTGGATTCGTTACTGGTAAGAGGGATGTTATCTCTGTGGACCTACAGCAATGGCGACATTCTTCTGCTTTCGTTTCATGGGGTTTATGGAGAGATGCCAAAAAAAATATTCTTTCTTTTCCTTTGGGAATGTCTTCTGAACGATCTATTCTGATGAATCGCTGGAAGATCTGTAGGAGGATGAGAGAATAGGAATAGGATGATAATTGAGTTATTGCAGAAAAATGATACGCAATAATTAACCATTTCATAACTGCGTTTGAAATAATTATAAATAATGTAATAATGGTTATCAGATGTTTTCTGTGTTAATCCTGAGGAAGTCACATTCCAATCCCAAAAGCTCTTAACACTTATAATTCTATAGTGTAGCTTGTAGGATATATGCCAATAAAGGTTTAATAATTTGCTCTCTATTGTTTTTTAAACTAACTTCATGAAAGGGTCGTTCAAATGAAAGTGGACAAGTCGGAAATGGATCGTAAATCACTTACTGATCTGTTTAAAATCGCCATACCGATTGAAAAATTTGTTCTAATACGAAATTAACAACATGATACTCTCTTTCCTAAGGAGACTCTGGTTGTTGTATGAAGAAGTCTGTGACAATGTACTTCCCCTCTTCGTCCAACTTCCATCTTTTAAAATGAAGATCTAATAGGCCTATAGGAAAGATATTCAGGCATTCTCAACCATACCGTCGAAAGTTCTTATTGTTCCTTGGATAGTATGTCCAAATAACAATAAAACTTGAACAGTGTGTCCAATAATAATAAAACTAGCACAGTATGTCCAAATAACAATAGGGGCGGAGGTGGCTCAGTCGGTAGCGCGCCAGTAATCTATAGTTCCCAGGTTCGAGTCCCAGCTGGGTCAACGTTGAGATTTATCTCCGCAAAATTCCCCGCCCTGCCCACGGTCAGTAGGGAACACCGATGGGCTTGGAAAGACCACCGTCCGTCGGATAGGACGTTAAGCCGTGTCGCCGTGTGCGTGAGAGCCATACCCTGTACACGTTAAAGAACACGCTGGATGGCCTTGACGGGAGGTTTCCATCTGTCTCCCAACAGCTGTTCCAGTGGGTCCACTGCCCCAACCTTCTCTGAGCCTTCAGGGTTCATGTGACCTGGCCATTTAGTCCATGGTGTGCAAAAAAGTACCACTCAGAGGTAATCCAACCCAAATAACAATAAAGCTTGAGCAGTATGTTCAAGTAACAATAAAAAACTTTCGACAGTATGGGAGCGGACGTTATCGTGCAACAAGATGACTATTATACTCAAAAGTCCTGGACTCTTCCACTTTATTGTCTATTTTCAAAGGCCCATGGTTTCAGAATGTCGTTGATAGTTGATGGTGTGATCATGGTCCAAAAACTGAGAGTTAAATTAAAACGTCAGCCATACCGCACATTGTTCAACTTTGGATGTTTCCATGAGGAATTTGTTTGGAATCCATACAACGTCTATCACGTTTAAGCTGATAATTGCTACTGACTCTAGTGTTGGTGAGTTCCTTCTAAGTATATCCATTCCTTTGCAATGATCACTCAATCTACAGTATTACCCATATATATGGGTTGTCCGCTTTTCATTTGAACGACTCTTTTTGTGATTGACTGTAGTTTTTCCACCACTTTTTGAAAATCTGTTGATTACTTATTTGAAATACTTCTAATGTATTTTATCTTACAATGCTGCCCAAGAATTTGAAGTCTTATTTAAAGCTCAATAATTATCCCTGTTGAGATTTCGCTAAACGGTTCGACTTAACGTGAGCTGTTGGAAACAACGGCTTTCTGATAATGATCGATAACCGTTTGCTGAAATTTAAAATGAAAAACTTTATTCGAGTTATCCGAGATCGCTTCAGATTTCATTAAGTCTGAGCCCATGAGCACTGAAAATGGAGACAGCAGTGGTTTTACGAACACCGTCTTCTTCTGTCAGATGGTGAAAAGCCGGGATATTGTAACTGAGATCTTGACATCTGTTTCACTTTGAGACAATTTCTTTATCGCAATTTTAAATTTATTTAAAATTGTCGTTTTGTAACACTTCTTCATAGTAATATAGAAAAAATATTAGTATATTTATATTTCTTCAAATTATGGGTTTGGTAGGTAAATTGTTTATTTTATATCCATGTAAATTTGATATATTATTTTTACTGTCGACAAAAAATTTGATAAAATTTTCAAAACAAATAATTATTATTTTATCCGAAGTTCATAAACTGCTTTCAAGTTGAACCACATATGCATAAAGTGACTAAAAATTGAAGCTAAAGTTCGAATTCAACCAGGGCTACTTAGATAGAACGGACCAGGACAGCCATTAACAAAAGGAGGGAAATTGAATATGCATAAAAATTTAGATAATATAATTTGTCTAAAATTAAAAAAAAAAAAAAATTGTTTCTAAATGGCATGAAACAAATTAATTTATTACGACTCTAAGATCGTAGGTGTCTCATTTCTTATCGAGGGAAGAATGGGGCTAGTGGAGAAAATCTCTATGGAAGTACAGGTGGGATTTGAACCAGCATCCGAAGTTTTGAAAGATCTACTGACTGAGACAACCCAACCAAATCAGCTATGACGATTTAAGTGATGGTAAAGGATATAAATAATAAAGTGACTGACTGGTCTCTAAGCTACTGAAATCACTCTTACTTTAATTAAGCGATCTGGCAACCTTCGTGTCACGTGACACGAAGGTTGCCAGATCACTAATTTTTGAAAAACATCGTTGCCAGATATTTTTTCTGAATTCTGTAATGAACCACAGTGTTCGGATACTTTTTTGAGCGACTGTACACAGGGTAAATACTTTTTGATTACTTTGTGAGTGTAATACTTTAGAAGTTTTCCTACACACTTCACACTTTACATGTATGATTTCCGAGATTGGAATCTGGATTAATATCTGGGTTCGTGTTTTTCTGCTTTCTTGAAAAATTTCCATTTCCTAATAATGACTAATTTGCTAGAAGAATCTGGATTAAAATCTCGGATCGTAGTTGTCTGCTTTCTCTCACAATTTACGTTATCGAAAAATGTGTAACATCGCATATTTTCTAGAAGAATCTGAGTTAAAATCTCAATTCGTGATTGTCTGTTTTCTCCGCAAAATTTCCATTCTCTAAGAATGTCTAATTCCCACATTTGCTAGAAATCACACCATCCGTTTTACGAGAAAAAATTTAACCACTAACATCACTAGTAGGATCACTAGTAGGATCACTTTAAAAACAATACGTTTGTACAGTTTTTTAATGTTCTTCCTATACTACAGTTATCTAATACATGGACAATACGATCTCGTTCTTGAATGAACTCCTAATAATTAAAAGCCAAATAATTGGATTTAAGAATATTCCTATATGTACACATTAATTTTTCTACTCATAGAACTGTTCACGGGTCAGGCGATTAAATTAAAAATAAGAAGCAATTTGGCATTAATAGCATCTGCTCTCTGTCATCACTTTGCTTGCAGAAGATGGATGTAGCTTATAAGGAAGCAGATGATCACATCCTTTCTCAATGAGGAGAAGATACAAATTGTAATATACGCAACGGATTGATTTTTCTCTTCTGTTTTAATAACATATAATTAGCAATATCTTTCATGGGATAAAATATCGGTTAAATACAGCAAACAAGTTCACAAGACGAATCTTGAAAAAAAAAAACAGGCTCTTTTTTTTCCATTGCAATCTTTTTTTTATCCACCCTAACGTTCTGGATTAACGAACTTCGCTTTAAGAACTGAAACTTTTTGATTTGATCATATATTTGAGTTGATTACTTTTAATTAATTTAATCAAATCACTCAGCTCACACAATGATGTGATCCGTTATAATAAAAAGAAAATGTAATGTCACTATGGAATATGTATAATGTTGCCGTAGTTAAGATGATGATAGATTTCAAATGGGAACTGACTAGTCGTTATGAATCTTGTCGTTTTGGAGAGAAGTTAAAAGTTAAAGATTCTTTTCTTTCTAGAAAAGTTCCCAATGTTAATATGCTGCGTCACTATTACAAAAATTGTAGCTGTTGACGTGACGCTCCTGATTAAACTTCTAGTTTTATGCGCGACCTTTACATAAAATTGTGGATTTTGCATGATATTCTTCTCTAAATATTTGCATTTTAGGTGGAACCCTTACAAACATACATATTACCTTTCAAGTAACTTAATTGCCACCATGAGCGCCGGCAGAATTTTTAAAGTGGAGAGAGTAGGATTTGTTTCAGGGAGGGGCTAAATGGCCAGGTCACGAGGTCCCCAAGCACTCAGAGAAAGTTGGGGAAGGGGACCTACCGGACAGCTGTTAGAACAGAGATGTTAGCGTCCCGTCAAGGCTACCCAGAGTGTTTTTAACATATACATGGTACAGCTCTCCCGCCCACGGTACCCATCAGATAGATGACGGCCTTTCCAAGCCCATCAGTGGTCCCTTTTCTGACCGATGGCAGGATCGATGTTTTGACGAGATAAATCTCAATGCTGGCAAGAAGTGGGACTCAAGCCCGGGAACTATAGATTAGGAGCCTGGCGCGCTACCGACTGAGCCAACCCACAAAATATCGACGCAGGAACCAGGTCGATTTCAAATTCTGGGTATTAGATATGAGTTTGACCAGCTATCGGCTAAACCTACCTCCGTCCTACTAAACATTCGGGCGGAAAAAAAAAAATCTGTATTTGGCCAAAAATGCATCATAGGTAGCAATGGTAATACCGGTGCCCAGATATTAATTCGAAAAATCCAACCTATGGTGTTATTACTGAATGTTGAACATTTGCTGCAATGCAGAACGAAATTACCCCCAAATTTTAAAAATGTCTTCTAATGGATAACTTTGTTTGAATTACAAATTGTACTATATTATTTTAATGATATGTTCAGGTCCGGATCTATAAAAAAATTGCGGGGGCAAGAAACACAGCCGAGCATGAAAAATGTAACTGGGGGAGGCAAGAGACTGGATTCCCCCATGCAATATAAAATTTCCCCCTCCGTTTCATAGGTCTTTGAAAAAAAGGTGGACTGTGAATTAAAAAAATTAAGACTTCTGACCTAGAGATATGGAAAATTTCCATGTTTTGTGAATGAAATGACACATTCGAAACTCCTTCACTTTGAATATAAACTTTCGACTGAAAACTATCACTAGAGAAAAATTGATGTTTCTCAACTATTTGTGTGTCTTGATTTTCAACAATAATTAATTTAATATTTAAAATTTTAACAATGTTAAAGAAATAACATCTGTGACTCTAACATCAGCTGTTACACTTGGGGCCTTTTTTATTTCATGATTATACAAAGTTCGAAAATGACCTTTATTTTGATAAACGAGTTATTAAAAATAGTTATTATTAACGTTCTATTAACCCTTAAGATGAATTCTTATGACTAGCAACTAGTAACACTGTTGTTGAATGCTTCCGTTACAACTACTTTACTTACTGTAAACTTACGTTACAACTACTTTACTTACTACTGTACTTCCGTTACAACTACTTTACTTACTACTGTACTTTATACATTAAACGGATATTGTCAGAAATCAAGATTTCGATAGATTTTAGAGAAATTTTCAATTTATCTCCAGTGGCACATTTCCGCAAAAAAAAATTGCTCTCAAAGTTTAGGAAGCTTTGAATGTGGGTATCCATAACATGAAAGCACAACATCCAGAGGTGTGTTGATAAACACCGCAATCCCCGCAATGCTGGGGATGGAACACAGTTTTAGGGGCTTCTGCAGAAAAAAATGCGGAAAGTTTCATTTGCGATAATTTAAAGTCGAAATTTTTTTTCAATTCTTTACAGACGAGAATTTTCTTCCCTAAAAATTTCTTTACAACCCGGAATTTTCCCCCTTAAAATTTTCTTTACAGCCTGAATTTTTTTTCTACCGTTTTTTAACGAACAATAATAGACTTTGAACAATCCTCTCTTTGCCTCTAGTGGACTAGAAATTATTGTCTCAAAGCCTGAGCTTAGCCGTGAACTTAGTTAACATAAGGACATGCCAGACGTGAACTTCGTTAACATAAGGACATGCCAGCCGTGAACTTCGTTAACATAAGAACATGTCAGCCGTGAACTTCGTTAACATAAGGACATGCCAGCCGTGAACTTCGTTAACATAAGGACATGCAAGCCGTGAATTGTTAACATAAGGACATGCCAGCAGTGAGTTGCGTATCATTTTTTCCCTCCGACTTGTGAATACTCTCAATAAGCCCAAACTGTTTACCTCTTAAGACTAGAGTTGCTTCCAATGGAATCGCTAAATTTTTATTTTTCCTATTCTTTTGTTGCTCTTAGATCATATTTCGAGAGGCGGGGGTGGCTCAGTCGGTTGCGCACCAGACTCGTAATCTGTGGTTCCCCTGTTCAAGTCCCAGCTGGGTCAGTGTTGAGATTTATCTCTCCAAAATTCCCTGCCCTGCCCACGGTCAGTAGGAGACACCGATGGGCTTAGAAAGGCCGCCGTCCGTCGGATGGGAAGTTAAGCCGTGGCCCCGTGTGTGGGAGAGCCATACCCTGTGCACGTTAAAGAACACGCTGGATGGCCTTGACGGGAGGCTACCATCTGTCTCCCAACAGCTGTTCCAGTGGATCCCCTCCCCCAACCTTCTCTGAGCCTTTGGGGTCCTTGTGACCTGGCCATTTAGTCCATAGTATGCAAAAAAGTACCGCTCAGAGGTAAAACAACCCAACTTAGATCATATTTCCCAGCAGAGGGGGAAGATATATAATGTTCAAAATAATTTAGTTGAAACAATATAAGGTTTTTAACGCAAATTTTGTTTATTCCTGTCTGAAAGCAATTGAAGAAATATTTATGAAGGAAACTGTATAAATAATTGATTTTAAAATGTCGACTTATGTATTAAGAGAAACAGAAATATATGCCAGATAAGTGTATTTTACATTTCCAAAAAGTTAAAATTCAAGTGTTTGATGGTGCACATTAAATGAAGCGAAAGGCCCCCTAGGATTTCTTGCTGGGAGTCCCCGAAATTTTCCGATACGCCATTGACAACATCACCAGATTTTTTGCTACATAATGTATGATAAGAAAAAACAGTATAATAACTCTAAAAATTTTCAGAAACCGGATCTGTGTTCACATTTGGTTTCCGAGAAAAATCATCCGAAAAATCACAAAGTAGAACTGAACAGGCAAAAAGAAGATGAATCTTTCCGAAGCCCGAAGACACGACTAACACCCCAAAGCTTCAGCTTCAATCACATCCCATTATAGCAACAGGTCATTATTACTTTGAGCAGATTCCTTTTGTGTTGCCTACCGGTCTCGTTAGGGCTATTTAGCGGAGCGTGTGTGCTCGTCTGCCACTTGCTAATAGATCTCCCTTCTCATTCGAAGTCGGCATCTACTTTCCGTTCACGTACCCGTCTAACCTCTGACCTTTAGGTTGTGACCTCTGGATTCCACACCTCCTTCCCTTATGCATTCTGCTGTTACCTGCTACCGGGAGAAATAAAGAAGAAGGAAGGGGAAGAAGGAGAAAAGAAGGAAGGAGGCTGGCGGGAAGGAGGGGAGTTGGCGGCAAAAGATTGGTTATAGTCTGTTAAGTGTAGAAGTGTTTAAGAGTATTGACGAAACAAAACATTTTTTTAAAAAATGAATAACATATAAAAATGCTTTATATTTTTGAATTCTCTAAAAAGGAACTGTACTGTAATAGATTTCCTTCGTTAGAAAATTATTTTGGCTGGTTTTATTTAACTTAGTATCGTTGTCATTCTGGAAGTTGAAGGAATTAAACTGTTAGTAATGCACGTAATTTTTCACAGTGTGAAAATTTGAAATTCTCGGTTAAAAATCTGATCTGCTTCAACTTTAATATTTTTAAACTCTTTAGGTTATTATTTTTATATATGAAATTGCAAACTTTTTTTCAACGTTTTGTAAAGTAAAAACTACACTCCTCGACATAGAAAATGCTGTACCGTGAAGGAATGTACGAAATGAGACGAAACTTACCATTCTTGTAGACAAGTAGATGGGAAAGAGTGATTTAATTTCTTGGGAATTACGTGAACGCGATGGGCGAGGAGACAGTATAATGTGATCTATCAGTAGGTAGTATGACCGCCATGCTGGGCTATGCATTCGGCAACATGCCGTGGCATCGAGTGGAAAAGTCCTCGGATGGTGTGCTGAGGTATCACGGACCATGTGATTGTGTCCATAATTCATCGACATTGCGAGGGAGTCGTGCAGAGGCGTGAAGTTGTCTGACAATGACGTACCACACGTTCTCTATTGGGGAGAAGTCTGGGGATCACGTTAGCCAAGGCAGCACCTGGACACTTTGTAGGCACTGTCTGCTGATATTGACAGTGTGTGGGCAGACGTTATCATGTTGAAACTGGGTATCAGGGATACCACGGAGATATGGCAACAAAACCGGCTGCAGCACCTCATCGAGGTATTGTCGTGCTGTCATTGTACCTACTATGCATACGAGCGGGGAATGCATACTAGCTAAGCATATGAGCGCTCCAAACCATGACACCAGGATGAGGAACCATATGACACTCATGGATGGCAGTAAGATCAGCCCGGCAATCTTGTCATCTCCAGACATTCATTCGGCAATCATTGATGCTGAGATAGAAGCGAGGCTCAATGCTCAATATTACATGGTTCCATTCATTCTGACAGTCATGTCTGTATGTCACCACTGAAATCTTGTACAATGATGTGCTGTGGTGAGTGGCAGTCGTCTCAATGGCAGAAAAGAGATCACAGTCCTTGTCGATACGGGGATGTTCATAGCTGCCTGTATACCATGTCGAATGTTGTCCGCTGTAGATTGTGGGGCTGCTATGGCTTGCCATCTAATGCAGCGATCGAGGCACTCATACATCACACTACGGCAACATACGTTATGTTCCTCCAACCACTGTCGCCAAATTCGGCCGAGAGTTGTTGCATCCCGATGCATTTCCACCATGGTGTGATGCAGGGATCAATTAGCCACAGGTAACCCTATGATGAAGCCTCTGGTAAAGGTGTCTTTACTTACTCTTGGTAAACTTTACTCTTGGTAAAGGTGTTTTTATATGATGGTAGGATTTTCGATGATGTCGCCCAGGCATTCTCACTCCTTACACGTGCTTTCGCCACCGGGATCACTCCGATGCAGTGGTCCACACGCCCAGGTGACGACGACCAAACTTAGCTACATCGAGCCGCCTTGCACTGTTATCTCCCTCACCTATCAGGTGATTCGTTCGCAACTGCACTCATTTCATAACCCAACTATCGACACATACCCACCCATTTGCAAGATGTTCCGGCAAATACTTCATGATGTGGCATTTTCTATGTCGAGCAGTGTATTTCGAAATTTATGTTTTAAATTAACAGCTAACTTCGTTGGTACTCTTATTGAAATAAGCTTTCAAAATTCTTTTTTCAGGGGTAGAATTTGAATATATTTTGTTAAATTTTTATGTAAAAAATTATTCGATGGTAAATTATACCATTGATATACCACAACTGTGATATAAAACACTACCAGTAGTCAACTTTAAAACTTCTAAATACAATTCATTTCTTCAGTAATTTGTAAGTAGGTTAGTTTCATAGACTTGATAATCATAAAATCTCAAGAAATCAATATCACGACATCTGGTACTAATTGCAAACAATTTAAATGCAAAAAAAAAAAACTGATTCATTCATTACTCATAATAGCATACTTTTAATTTATCTGTGATATTTTGCTACTGCGTTTTGAACTCTTATACTTTTACCACTGATTTATCAATTTTTCAGTTTTCTTAATGCTCGGTAAGAGTAATGTTTTAAAGTGACAATTATTTGTGCATTATTTAATATATTTTAAGTAGCACTTTTTTATATGAATGGGGAAATGAGCAACTGCTTTTTAAAAGTTCAGAGACATTTTTTGCAAGTCGTTTTGAAAGCAACTACCAGATCTCTTGAATAAATCAATTCCCTTTCGAAGTGGAGTTTCTTTGAAGAACACAGACACGATAGGGTCATGTATTTACATAGTTTTTTTTATATCACATGAGAGGCATGTTATTATATGGTCGCTATACATATAAATCAGATGATTATAGTACTAAATATTAAGTCCAAGAACTCTATATTCAATTTATCTGTAGCCTTCGTTAACAGGTTATGAAAAAGTGTGTCTACAGGCTTCAGGAAAAGGGAGAGACCTAGGATGCGATTGGCAGATAATATCAAACAGGACCTAGCTAGAACTGGCCTACAGTGGCCAATTGCAACAGCTGTAGCTCAGAACAGACATGTCTGGAGAGAAAAATTACAGTCTGGTATGACATCTGTAGTCCATGGCTGTATCCGGATTTTGTATGTATGCATGTAGCCTTCATTATGGGAATAGCCAATTCATATATCTTGGTTTTTGTATTATAAAACCAAAGTTTTACTACAGAGTGATATAATGCTCTCTTTAGAAGCACTTGGTCAGTCATGATTTCTAAATATTCCTGCTGACAAGCTTTTCTTCTGTTTAAAAAGGTTAGGACATGGTAAATTTCTTGCCTAGCACTTGAGTTAATAAAAAATGACCAAGTTCATAACTGAGCTATTTGATAGAAAATGAGTTTTACTAGATTTGCAAAATTAATAAAGCAGCATAAATAGAAATTTTACTTGTTCAGTGCAGCTAATATATAATTGATGCTTGGTGTTTTATTTCTTGTTTGATAACTATGTTCTTGTGTTTCTATGGATAACACCAACTGAGACCTGCAGATATACACACAGTATTGCATTATTTATTCCCAAACTTTTACCACTAACAAGAGTTATAGCCATCATATATCCATTCTCTTGCATACCATGAGTATAACATATTAAGATGATTAGTGAAGGAACTGTAATAATATTCACTTTTTTATTCCTCAAAGATGTAAAACCATATTTAATCTTAAGAACTGCTCAGTATTTTACCTTGATATATGTGCAAAGAATAAGTTGCTTGCCCCTTGCAACTTATAAATATAAATAATAAATACCCCTCAAGCAGCTGCTTGCCACAGAGGTCTGACAGGAGCCTGTCAGTTTATATGCCAGAGTAGAAGATCTGTGAGGATGGCAGGACCTCAAGCAGAAAAATGACTCGCACATCCATGCCTTAACCCGGGGCTCGAACCCAGGTCCCGTAGATCACTAGCCAAGCGTGCTAACCACTCGAAGGTGAGGAAAACTAATAACGCGGAGGAGAGCTGTAGTGTTGCTGGATGCCGGTCGAGCTATGATGGAGAGCAACTTACTTCTGCTTTTCCTCCTGTCAGACTTCTGTGGCAAGCTGGAGGGAATATTTTATTCATGTGTCAGCAAGACTCCGAATTTTCCGCATGACAATAGGGCTCTATGAAGATTTGTAGTATTTACGGACTGTATTTTAAAATTTTCTGTGTCATATATGAATATATAGTGATTGATTTTTCTGGCATGCGATTGCTGGATACAGATTTTCTAGCAATCGTTATTTTCATAATTATAAATAGGTAAATATTAAGGAAATATTAAGAAAATGACAACCAGTAAGTAAATAAAAATTACTACTCTATTTGGAATCAATGCGCAAAAGTTATAAGTGTTTAAAAAGCATAAAAATGAAAAAATAAAGTTTGGAATGTATATATTTTTGTATGCGTATATTCCCAAACCTCCCATTTAAAATACGTCTGCATTATTTTAAATGCCAATATATTACACTTTTTTTTTTACGTTTAAGGAAATGGGCTTTGATTTCTAAATAAAGAATACAACAGTCTAATTAGTAATATGGTAAATTAGATTAAATGTGGTACGGGAAAAGAAAAACACCAATGCAATTTCACCATTGGTTTTTAGATTAATTATCAAAGTTAAATTCACTTATGTAAAATGGTAAAGAAAAATTGTCGAAAAAGATTACAGCCGTTATTTACTGTACACAAGGAAGTATATTTTCATGTGATTTCATGTGAAATATATCGTCGAAAAAAATAAAAAGAGTTCTGCGCGAACGAGCAGGGTTTGCAGATACCGGATAATGCCGATCACGTGACGGCCGAGGATCGCCCGAGTGTCAAGGCTTCTCTATCTCTACGGCCTCGCTTCCGCCACTAGTGACGTCACCGCGGATTACAAGAAACGTGTGTCCGCGCATCCATTCGGAATACGTGTGTAAGCTTGCTATTTTGTATTATTGCCTAAACATTAAGGCACGAGTAATGCCGACGAATGTGCTAGTATACTGAAGGGCCATTCAAATGAAAAGTGGACAACCCTTATATCTGGAAAATGGACAGAGTGATAATTATACTCCTAAAGAAAGAAAGGGATATGCTTCGAGGGAACTCCTCGACAGTAGAATCAATGGCAAGTATCGGTTTGAACGTGATATCATCAGGGGTTTGTCTGGATTGAACGTGATATCATCAGGGGTTTGTCTGGATTGAACGTGATATCATCAGGGGTTTGTCTGGATTCCAGACAAACCCCTGATGGAAGCATCCGAAGTTGAATGTATAATGTTTTAATTTAAGAATAGTTGAGAATCTGGACCAAGGTAGCACAATCAGTTCGCAACGATAGCGGAAAAATTGAAGCTTTTAAGGTAAGGAATGAAATCCAACCACTTACGACTTTTGAACAGGATTGTTGTTTTGTTGGATGACAACTCTCTTTGATATAATGCCCAATTATATCATTAACTTGAACAGATATCGTTGGGAGCGCCTGGAACACCCTTGGTCCTGACCTCCCCTGTATGATTTTAACAATTTCGGTCCTCTAAAAAAGCCATGAAAGAAAGGACTTTTGAGTCGGACGAAGAAGTATAAACGAATGGTTACAGAATTTCTCAAACAACAGCCAAAATTCTTCTACGAATATCATGCTGCTGACTCCATATTGGAACAAATGTCTGAAAGGGAATGAAAGATCTATAGAAAAATAAATCTTTTATTCTTTTTTTTTCCTACTTCGCTTGTCATTCGAATGACTATTAATTAATATTATACACCAAACTTTTACATTAGTCGGAGTGTTTGTTATTTGCCGCTATTTTATTGAAAAATGTCATTATTTAATCTACGTTATCTGGAGCCATTGCTACGTAAGTGGTAAGCGTTAAACAGAAAGCACAGATGGGAAAATAAAAATATTTACATTGTTCTAAAACTGGTATGAAATAATGCATCAAAATTAACTTGTTTCGAGTTTTCTGTCTTTTTTTAAAGCAGCCTTTCCACTTCGTTCCGACTATAAGCAGACAGGAGAGGAGAAAAGACATGATGTTTAAAGCAATTGATGTAAAAGAAAAAAAAAATAGCACCGGATATGTATGCAAATCCCTCCACCTCTTGAAACAAGGAAATAAAAGAAATAAAAAAAGATCGAAATAACTCATTAAACGTGTCATTCGTTACCCTGAGTTATCACGAGTGACATCTATAACAAAAGCACGTGTCTGGACGGGTGAACTGTTCAACAGGTGCAAGGTTGAAACGTTAAAGACGAACCTGTGAGCGACAAGAAAGAAGAGGGTCATTCCGTAAAAAAAAGATCCAAACTGAAGCAGAAGAAAGAAAAAAGAAATCGGCACATCCACGCGCAACATCAACAATGGGCAAATAGACACTTGCACTGTCTGGCTGTTGAATCTAGCGCGCGTGTCACCACAATGATATAGCCAAGCCAGTCTGTGTCTATCACCTGTTGCTCCGTAGCGTTTCGCATCGGTTAGGGGGAAAGAGTTGCCGCGCAACGGTTGTCAGAACTAATCACTGCACCCACGTGCCACGCACTGGAATAGGAAGGAGATGAACCAGAAAGAGAGGATAGAAGAGCGAGAGACAGATAGAGGGAGGAGGTATCGCTCTGTTGAACAGAAGAACCAGTTTGTGGATGTCATCCCCGAATATGTGGATCACTGTAGCCATCTAGCGAAAAGGATGACTATAAGCTTATAATGGTGATTCAGTTATTCGGGACAATGGCTTGTGGTTTATATTGTCTTTAATTTCTTGGTAAGGAAAGGTTTTTTAGATGGATATTCGAGCGGGTTTTTTATGCTTAGCGTGTACAATGACTGGGCATATGGCAGGCTGTGCAGAGTGGTGTCTATTCGGTTGGAGACTGGCAGCGTTACAATAGCTGAAAAGAAGTGTTTTAAAAAAGTTTGGCTCATGTCCAGTTCTAGTGACTGGTGATTAGTTGGCAAGAGATGACAGATAACTGTCAGGAGAAATGTATCAGGAGAGTAGTTACGCTTCTGATATTATCAATCTATTGATTAATTCCTGAGTTTCTTTTTTTACAATTAAATCAAAAACATTTTTTAAATCGTCTTATCGTTTTAGTAAGGATGCAAATCAGTTGTTTTGTGTTGTTTTACCTCCGAGAAACCTTTTTTGTGCACATTATTGGCTAAATGACCAGGCCACAAGGTCTGCCAAGGCTCAGTGAAGACTGGTGAAGGGGATTACATTGGACAGCTGCTAGGTGATAGACGTAAGCCTCGCGTCAAGGACATCCAGCGTGTTATTTAACGTGCCCAGGGTATGGTTGTCCTGCACATTGTGAAAAAAGACTGGTTCAATGATTCCAATATTTATTGACCAGCGTTTTTGACTGCGGATCAAAGGGATCCTGGGTTCGAGCCCCGGAAATAGATGCGCTTTTCTCTTGTGTTTTTTTTATCTTACTGAAATCTCTTTTTCCTCAGTGATCTTCTCTATCATGTTTTATACTAGTGGGTTTAAGTCAGACTCCTATGGAAAGCAGCTTCTTAAGGGTTAATGTTTTTTATTTCTTTAAAGTTTTTAATAAAATATAGCCGTCCCGTGACCGAGTGGTTAGCGCGCTTGGCTACTGATCTACGGGACCTGGGTTCGAGCCAAGGGTAAGGCATGGCTGTTTGTGTTGTTTTCTGCTGAGGTCCTGCCATCCTCTCAGATCTTCTACTATGGCATATAAACTGACAGGCTCCTGTCAGACCTCTGTGGCAAGCAACTGCTTGAGGGGGTATTTATTTATTATTATTTATAATGCCAATGAGTTAAAATGTGAATTAACGGTATATACATTATAGTAGGAAGCAGAACCGTATCTGGGCTATAGCCAATATGGTCGTGGGCATAACCCCCAATTGACATTTTCACATGTTACCGTCAATGTATATACACCGGTTTCCAAAAATCAAGGAACAATCCTATGTTATGTCAATGGAAAGCTAACGGTGAAGCTCTGTAATTTCCGAACTGTTTTTTTAGCTTGATAGCAGATAAAGATCTCAATCAAATATATCAATATTTCGATATTCAACAATATCTGTTTAGTATTTAATGAGTTATGGAAATTTGAATATTTCACAGCAACAATACCAATAATAAAAATTGACTTCAGAAGTAAATTAAAACTTTGCAATGTGTATTGTATCAAAGAGCTTAATAAAATGAATGTATATTATAGAATTTTGTGTAAAGAATTATTCCACTGTTCATCAATTTTGTACAAGTTTCTTTTTTGTTTCTAAAGTTACTACTGTGGCATATAAACTGATAGGCTCCTGTCAGACCTCTGTGGCAAGCAGCTGCTTGAGGGGGTATTTTTTATTTAAAGTTACAAACAGTATATATTTGTAATACTCTTATTAACCCAAGAGCATCTAAGCTGTTGTTAAATATTCAAATTTCCATACCCATTAAAAATTGAACGAATATTGTATAAAATAGAGATACTGATATATACCCAATTCTGTTTCTACACAGTAGATAGGTTTCCGAAAAAACCGTGCAAAAAAAAAACCGTGTAAAAAAAATACAGTGCATATGAAAAAAATAAAAGATTGGTTCCAGTACAAATACTGTATCACCCAGTACAAATAATAAATTGTTTTCGAACAAATCATATCAAAATCTTTGAATCTTTATTTGATTTTTATTCACTTAAAAACATTTTTTTATTTTATAAACTTATAAAGATAATTATATGTACATATATAAAGTAAATTATCCATCATGAAAAAAGTAATGTCACTAATTCAAGAATACAAAAGTGCAAAAAAATATGACTCACATATGCTTATTAACTAGATTTCATTCGTTGTCACTCTCTGACAATAGACGCATTCGTTTGCATAAGACTGGAATTAAATCACTTTCATCGCTTGAAACATTTTGGCCGTCGTGTTCATACTCCAATGGTGAAATGCTCTCTGGAGCATGGTGAACCAAATTATCACTTGTTTCCAGTGATTCTGAAGTTTTAATTAGTTTTGACAACGAACTCTGTAATCAATCTTTGAGAACCTACTTTGACTAGATCTTTGTATAATTCTTGATAATGCGCCATACATGATTTCAGTTCACATTTAAACTGCTCAGCTCGATCGACAATGGGATCATGTGTAAGAAAATGACTTTCCAATTTACTAGTCATCTGAAGCCCTTCTTTAATTAAACCTGCAGTGAGTGGAACCTCTTCATCACTATCACTTTTTGATCAGGAGTCTCAAGGACAACTATTATTTCATCTTCGCTAAGAACTTTGTCAACCAGCAATTCATCAATATCTGCAAACGA
Organism: Ryuthela nishihirai; assembly: GCA_038380435.1. NCBI lineage: Eukaryota > Metazoa > Arthropoda > Arachnida > Araneae > Heptathelidae > Ryuthela > Ryuthela nishihirai. The sequence continues at coordinate 82,270 of JAWZYU010000389.1, read as the reverse complement.
TAAATCATCGAATCCTTCTCCACCAACTGCATATGCTAAAGTGATGATATTAGGATATTCAGTCGTATTTGGCAGGATCTTTGCTTTTTACACATTCTGGCCAAATAGCTTTCCAGCATGCTGTCAAGTTGATGGTTTTAATTCTGATAACGTCAATCCAGCATATCTGATACAATCTAAAATAGAAAATTTCTTCCACACATCAATAACTGTTAGTGTTTTATCCTTATCTAGTTTATCCAAAATATATTGGAATGTTCGTCTTACGTAGTAAGTTTTAAATGTGGCAATTATACCCTGGTCTAGTGGTTGTATTAAGGATGTCGTATTAGGCGGCAGAAAACAAAATTGCACATTTGGGTGTTCCAAAACAGGATGGCCAGGCGCATTGTCTATAATCAATAGAACTTTAAGTTCGAGATTTTTTTCCTTCAAATAGCGTTTAACTTCTGGAACAAAACATTTATGGAACCATTCATTAAAAATTTCTTTTGTAGGCCAGGCTTTTTTGTTTGTCATCCAATACAGTGACAATTTATTTAAATCTACACTTTTTACTGACCGTAGTCTTAGGGATTGATTGATGAGCAGTTGAAGCGTTGCTGCAAAATAGAAAGGTCACACGATCCTTAGCTGCTTTAAAGCCACTAACAGTTTTTTGTGATTTTGCTATGTAGGTTCTGTTGGACATTTTTTCTGAAAAAGACCAGTTTCATCTGCGTTTAAAACTTCATCAGGAGTGTATCCACCATCTTCAGTGATTTGGGCCAGTTTTGAACAAAATTCTTTAGCATCTGCAGATGCAACTTCACCTTTTATCTTTACGTTATGAAACGCGTGTCTTTGAAGCAATCCTGCAAGCCAACCTGTATTTGCAGAAAATTCATAATTTTTGTTTAACTGAGCTGATGTGATTGGTTCCATTTCTTGTATCTGCTTATACACAACCGTATGAGAAAAATGTGACCACCTACCTAATAATGGGAATAACCACCCTTGGCCCGGATGATAGCGGCGAGATAATGTGGCATGGACGCAATGAGGCCCTGGAGATCGCCAGAGGCACAAGTGCCCATTCGGACTCCAGCAGAGTACGGAGGTTCCGGAGATGACGTGGTTATGGCTCCGCACTCCGAACCTGTAGATCCAAATGGTCCCACAGGTGCTCTATGGGATTGAGGTCGGGCGATTTCGCCGGCCAAGGGAGAACGGAGACATCGCTGTCGTGTTCCTGGAACCAGCCACCACCACCTTAGCGACATGGCAGGGCGCATTGTCTTGTTGGTATACGGCATCACCAACAGGGTAAAGTCCAACATGATGTGTGGTCATGTGGTCAGCGAGGATGGACAGGAGTATAATTCCATGACACCCCCAAACGTTCCAGTGTTCAAGATTACACTACATTGTACAGAGGGTGCCACTTTTGACCCATCTACTTTCCAGCATGCCTTCACTTTTAAAAATAACATAACTGCAGAGAAAGGACCTGTTATAATGAGCAAGACATATAAGCTGATAGAATCAGAATCGTCTGGTTTTCTAATCATTGACGTGTAGCGTGAGACTTTTGAATTTTGCGCATTGACTAAACATATAAGCCAAATACATCATTGAATCCATCTAATATAACTGCCAAACATATACATAACCTTACTTTGTTGATTAAGTTTGAATTTAGAGTGCCATCATGATATTAGCGAGGATGGACAGGTAACCATTGGCGTTCACGGACCCATACAGTGGTACCAGAGGTCCCAGGTCATACCAGGAAAACATCCCCCAGACATGCACACTGCCACCGCCAGCCTGTACTTGACTGACAAATGTGTCCGGGTGTTGGTTCTCGTGTGTCTGACGCCGTAGCCACCACCGTCTGTCACTTCTGTGGAGTAGAAACTTCAATTCGTCAGGGAAGGCAACCTTTTTCCACTCTTCCACTGTCCAATGACGGTAGTCCCGTGTGAACTGCAGGCGTCGTTGCCGATGGACATTGGTTAACATGGGCGCCTTTACATGGGCTCCTTTATGCAGTGTCAACTCCGGAGACCCATGGGTAACAGAATTCGCTCTACTGTTATCGGGGACACGTACCTGGGTGCCCCAGCGTTCATTTGAGTGATCAATTGCTGCACTGTTGCGTGTTGATTGCCCTTTACCAGTCAACGTTCTCCTCTGGGGTTGATGGCCTTTGGGGATCCACAGTTATGACATCTGGAAGTATTCAGTGTACAAGCGGTCCATTCTTGATACACCCTTACTACAGCACCTTGCGAACAGTCCACGAAGTCTGCTGTATCCGAGATGCTTTCCATCCTTGGTGCGGTAGCCGATGATCATTCCTTTTTGAACGTCCGTCAAATCAATACCTCTGCCCATTGTGCTCACGCTACGCACTATGGCTCATCTGTCCTGGCCGGCCGCTTATATCTCTGTGTGGTCGACCTTGTCATGTGCACTCTGTGACGTGCCTGGGCGGGTAGATTGTGATTCCGTGGGTGGTCATATTATTCTGATATGTCTGTGTATATTCGTAATACCATCTGTTTGATGGTATTTCCGTCTAGAGGTATTCTTTTTTGCGAGTTATCTTCTATTCACATTATTAGTGCCTTTTCCATCTTCACGTTTACAATATCTCTCGTGTACGATGACGACTTAGTGCTCAATTTTGTTCCAGAAAGCACAGATTTTCTAACAGCATTTTCATTTTTCTTGATGGTTCTTACGGTAGCTTCGTTCAAAGCAAAATATTTACCTATGGATGTTGAACCTTCTTCAGTTGCAAGACATTCTAAAAGTTGCTTCTTAGTATCCAAAGAGATAGCTTTCATTTTCTGCTTTTGTTTAGTTGAATTATCCGACATCGTGATAAGGCTTACGAAAAATATTTGAATTGTAGTTATTAAATCAGATGATTAAAAATTGTAAATTACCTATCAGCAAAATTTAACAAATTTATATTACGCACACAAAACTTCGAAAAGCAAATCAATTTTTTTTTGATTTCTTCTATTAAGCATCTAAACACTTCTAACTTTAAACACGAAATGAGAGACCAAGACTAATATATGTATTGAAGATAAAATTGAGGTAATTCCCAGAACTCAATGTTGTCACTTTATTCCGAATGAAGTAGGTTTTGTACAATTTTTCCATAAAATAGAAAATAAAATAAAGAAAATTTGTTGTGTAATTATGCTAGTGTAGTTTTTATTTTGAGGATTTTAGTGCACAAAATGTGTATCTATAGTACATTTTTAAAGTTAAAACTACTTCGAAAAATGTGACCATAAAAGCGGCATCTTTGTTATAAATGTAAATTCTAGGATTTTTTTCTTGAATAGGAATATTTTTTCAGAATTAAATTCAAATGGAGATTTTTAAAAAGGCGCCGTTTGAACCGTGTTAGATCAAAATACATCGTGTAAAAAGAGAACTGGAATTTTTTTTAAACCGTGTTAAATCAAAATCGTGTAAAAAAATCCGTGTAAAAACAGAATTGGGTGTATTTGATTGATCTTCAGGAAATTGAATTTGGGTAATATATGATTCAAAGTTAAAACATTTTGTCTTAAATTTAAAATGGCTAAGGATTGGACTGAGAGAATATCAGTAGGCATCCAAGCCTTTGATTTGTTGCATCTCTTTTGGTTTTTATCATATGGATTCACGTTGCGTGTCAGACTTTCATCGATGAAAAAATCATTATGAATGTTTCGCAATGTCTGCGCTATCTACCACTAATCTATAGAAACATATCCCTCACCACATTTTGTCAGATATCCTAAACTCCATAGAAATCCATTAGGTGCCGATGCATCTTCAATATCGTCACCATCACATTGTACTAAATTACAGTTAAATCCTGATTTTTTGCAAAAGTTTTTTAATTTAAATGGAGAGTGGCTCATGGCATTCCACAAAGTACTATTCCAGATTACAGCCTGCAGTATATCGGTACTTTTGTCAAGTTTGTCCCGTTGTTCATCCGTTATTCCCCATGATCTTCAAATCAGATATTTGAAGATCATTTGTCAAAGTTTTATATTGAAATTCTATATAATCTCCTGATCTACAGGCTGAGAAGAGGATGCGATGTGGGGAGACAAAACACTTTTAATATTGTTCCAATTTAATCTTTGGATGACATGTTATTATTATCAAAAAATAAAATGATTAGCCCTGTTCTGGCTAATCGTCAAATCTCATTTGGTCACTATTCCTTCATTATGTCTGCAGTCATCCATGACTGAATGTTTGTTTTCCAAGCAAAAATAAAGTTTTGGGGCATTACCTTTAAAGCACCTTGGTTTTACTGATTTACTAATAATGAAAGGTGTTTCACGATAGCTGGTCATGCTTATACCCAAAAGTACAAAAAGTACATGAATACAAATATAGATTACTCCCATCGTATGTTTCCAAAGACATATAATTTTTTCCGGAATTGCATGGAAAAAAACAATTCCATTTCATTTGCATTCAATAAGCAAAATTAAAAAAAAAATTATATGTAAAATAATATTGTATCTTTGTGTCATTTTAAATTAATTTTGTCTTAGTTTAATTTTCTAAATCTTTGTTATTTTTCTCTTAAATATTTGTGGATAAGCCTGAGGAGGAGCTCTCATTGATGTAATGTATATAAATAAATAAATAATAAGTTTTCTGAGCGGTAAGATTCAAGTATTGATGGCAGCCTTTTATCCCATTCAGCAACAGTTTCCAAATTTACAACAGACTCCATATACGGCTTAGAAGGAAATATTGTGACATCCACGGAACTTGTCTGATCATGCATTTGAGACTTTAAAATGAGCTACACCGATTTCTGCAGCCATTTCAAAGCATTTTAAGATTAAGATTTTATTAAAATAAAGGACGGAGATTACCTGTAATCTTTTGGCTTGTATTAGTTTCCCGTACACTATACAAACAATACACAAGGAATACCGCATACAAACACTTACACATGGAATACCACATACAAACACACAAGGAATACCGCATACAAACACTTACACAAGGAATACAGCATACAAACACTTACACAAGGAATACCATATACAAACACTTACACAAGGAATACCGCATACAAACACACAAGGAATACCGCATACAAACCCTTACACAAGGAATACCGCGTACAAACACTTACACAAGGAGTACCGCATACAGACACTTAAGCAAGGACATGCTGTTGGAAGAGTAGTCAGGTACATTAACCCTAGCCCAATAGGGCTTTTTGTTTGAATTATAGTCACAGAGATAGGAATTTTTTCGTTACATATATGACAAAACCACTCAAACGTCAATTTATCCACTAAAGAACTTTTGCCATTAGAAGATGTAAGGTATTGTTTTCCATTTCCAATTTTCCCTCCACTATTTTAAGACAGTCTCCTGATGTGTAATGATGCTGTTTAAGTTTGACTTATTTTGAAATGTTCAGCTAATTTATAAAATCCGCATTATTTTTCCTACCATGCTCTGGCGAGTACTTCTTTTTCCGTTAAAGTTAACGGCTTCGAGACATATTAAGTCATTAACTAGGTTTAGATCTATAAAATTTCTGTAAACTACCCTAAAATTCGCTACATACACTTGAAACCGAATAACGTTTCATAAGGAACAAGCTTAGCATTATAGAATACAAATGGTCGTGCCTGATTAGATGAGACTATTTAAATGGTGATTATTCTTTACACAAGAAATAACTATCAGTCCATTTAACGGGTACGATTGACTCACAGAATTGGGGGGGTGGGGTTGCTCAGTGCGCGGTATCGCGCCAGGCTCGCAATCTGCAGTTCCCAGGTTCGAGTTCGCCAGGGTTGAGATTTATCTTCGCAAACCTTCCCTCCCTGCTCACGGTCAGTAGAGGACACCGATGCGCTTGGAAAGGCTGCCGTCCGTCGGATGGGATGCTAAGCTGTGGCCCCGTGTGTGTGAAAGAGAGTCATGCCCTTGGCTCGTTAAAGAACACGTTGGATGTCCTCGATGGGAGGCTACTATCTGTCTCCCAACTGCTGAACAGTGGATCCCTCCCTCAACCTTCTCTGACCCTTCGGGGTGCTTGTGGTCTGGCTATTTTTGCCCGTTGTGGGCAAAAAAATGATGCTCAGAGGTAAAAACAACCCAAGACACAGTAGGATATTGCCATTACACCTAAAATTTTGCCCTGGAAATGTCGAAGTGTCTATTAGAGAGGTTTGAATAACAAAAGGGGACATTCTTTAAAGTGTCAGCTTTGGAGAGTGTTCGTTTACGAGAAGTTGCTAAATGTATAATTTCTAATCCGTAGAGACCTGATCAAAAGCGTCTGCAAACAGAGATGACCGTTAAGAAAGGTTTCACTATATTTTTAATTTTTAGTAATCAATATTTTAACAATAAAAAGGAGCATTTTTGATTTTTTTGCCATAAATCCTGGATCCGGCACTGGTAGGAAGTAACAAATCTAATTAATAGGGACAGTCATTTTGAGTAATTAACCAATTGTGAAAAATTTGTCATCTATCTGCTCCCCGAACTCGAAAGGGGAATCTCCTAGTTAAAAGGTAAATTCCCTGTTTACGGACCAGTTGCTCTACCAATAGAGCTTAATTGGTAGAGCAACTGGCGCGGATGGTTGGATTTTTCCTTTTTTCAGACTTGCCTAATTACTGCAGTATATATTATGATTGTATCGGGTTCACGTAGGCGGAATGGATGCGTTTGTGTGGGGGGAGGAGGGGGGCTTGAAAATTCGATCCCGAACTCATCTGTAGTCTGCACCAGAGACGTTCAACATATTTTACTTGTCTGAGTATTGGCTCCATTGTATTTCAACTACAGAGGAGGCGAAACAGACCAGTACGTTAAATGACGAATCAGAAATTTTATTTTTACAATTTTTGGCGTTTTTATATCTTTTTATAAGTTAATAAGTATTTGAAACAACAAGAATGTGATTTTTATTACTGTGAAATTTAATCCTTTTTGCTTAGTGTGTTTTAGAATCTATTTAGAACAAATAAATTCCTCAAACTGAATGAAAATTCCCCATCTCTCTCAAATATTATCCCCTTTGGAATCCTCCAGAACAGACCGGAACAAATCTGCTCCGGATCCACCTGCAGTGAATAGGTTGTACATCCAGGTACAGGGACGTAACCCAGGGGTAGGGGGTGTAATGGGGTGGGGAGACTAGATGATTTGGGACATTCCGAAAATCAAATCGTCGTATGCGAAATCTCAAACTTGTCTACTTGCTTTGAAATTCAAAACAGTTCTCTTTGTGTGATTTTCTTTTCTCCCCATAGTATATGCCCGATACTAAAAATAGATTTAGAGATACTTAAACTAGAGGCACTTAATTTGGGTCAGCTGATTGCCCATAAGGTTGGCAATTTTCCAGTTCCTGAAAGCAATAAGGTTGGCAACTTTCAAGTCCTGAAAGCAACTTTGTTCGACCTACGAAACGAATGTAAACAGGTATTAATATATCCGTATGATTGAAAACTGGCATTCGATTTAAATCAGTTTGTTATTTCACGAAGAAAAAATGAAGGAAAGCTTCCGATTCACTTTTGTAGACCGATAAATATATATCTAGAAACGCAGTTGTGTTTATTTCAAAATATTTATACCACTCAAATCAATGGTATAAATATTTCGAAATTAATTCTTTAACTTTATGGCCTGTGAGTTACCTCCCATATTGAAAAGCAGCCCGCGAGAGGCCTTCGTTATTAAAAAAGTGTTCCGCGAAATTTGCCTCCTTTATTAAAAAGTGACCAGCGAGTCATCTCCCTTATAGAAAAGTGACCTGCAAATTGTCTCCCTTATTGAAAAGTAACCTGCCAGTTGCATCTCTTATTCGAAAGTGACCCACAAGTTGCCCCCTTATTGAAAAGTGACCAGTGAATGGCCTTCCTTATTGAAAAGTGACCCGCAAGTTGCCTCCCTTATTGAAAAGTGGCTCACGAGACGCTCTTTTAATGTGAAGTGAGCTGTGAGCTGCCCCCTAATTCAAAAGTAACTCCAAGTTGCCCCCTTATTCGAAAGTGACTCGCGAGTCGTCTCCCTTATTGGAAATTGACCCGTAAATTTCCTCCCTTGTTTGAAAGGGGCCTGCGAGTTGCGTCTATTATTGAAAGTGACCCGCGAGTTGTCTACATTATTAAACAGCATTCCGCAATGGAAAAGCCACTGAATAGAATAGATGGACCTTGCATACTTTTATTCTGTATCTTATTGAAAAATAAGTAAATAATCTTTTGAAAAATAATCATTTGAGAAGGATCTTTATTTCCATTGATTTTTCTTTCGGAAAAAGTTTATTTTAGAAGTGGCAGCTTCTAACCTGCCACAATACTGAAAGTTCCCATTGTTTTGTCCACCCTCTGTACATAGTCTGCAGTTGCTGCTGACCAGTAGCTTTCTTTGTGACCTCTAACTTAAAATCAAGAACAACCCTCTTGACCTTTTCGGGGTCCTTAACCTTCCTTGCATCGGTACCTTTTAGCAGCCCAGAAGTGCCCATCAGTTTAAAAACCTACTGTACCAACGAACGTGATTTGAGTGACATGTCACTACCATTTACTGCATTTACAGATCCTTTCTTTCCTTCATTAGCATCAGCAACTAATCTTCGCATTCATCGCCGATGGCACTTTGTCAAGAGAGCCACAGTTAGTTAGAAAGCCAGAGGAAACTGGAAACAGTACGTGGTTCCCGCCCATCATTTAAAATATGGACTACCTCTAATTGACTTGTCTACAAGACGAACGGTCAGCGCTGCAATTAGCTTTCAAGACGAACGATGGGTCACGTCCCCTTTGACACGCTTACGGACATAATTACCAACTGACCACTCGAGAGAGGAAGAATGACCTTTAACTCGTTTCGCCCCTGTCTGCTGCACGGAATGTGACCGGAACTGACCTAAGAGACGGGAAATTATACATTTCGGTGTTTGCGACTGTTAACTGTAAAGTAGATGTTGAAATGAAGACATAGGAACTGTGAATGCTGGAATGGAAGAATTTTAAATGCTTGTTTTCTGGCTCGTGTTCGGTCTACAAATTTTCTTGTCTTGGGGAGAGTAACGGATGTTTTTGAGTCCTACTCGAAGTGCTGAAAGAAATAATGGCACCTTATTTATTCTTAGAATCTGCAAAGTACGCAATGCACCGAATGAAATTATACTCCCCGTTCGGCCCATAATGGCCTTAGCTGCCAATGCGCCATAAAACCCCAACCAACCGCAACCGAATGAGACAGACAAGTATAGTTTAATATTAAAAAAAGTATTTTTTAACTTTTCTCAGTTCTTTAATATATTCCTAAGTCTGATTTTATTGCTGTTTCCAACTCCGTTATTTACGCTGCTGTTCGCAACACCGTTACTGACATTGCTGTTCGTAACTTAGTTATTTGCACTGTTCGAAACTCAGTTCTTTCTACTGCTGTTCGCAACAACGTTATTTACATTGCTATTTATAACTCCGTTATTTACACTGCTATTTATAACTCCGTTATTTACACTGCTATTTATAACTCCGTTATTTACACTGCTGTTCACGTTTCCGTTATTTAAATTGTTCGCAGCAGCTATTTACTTTTCACAATTCCGTTATTTACATTGCTGTTTGCAACTCCGTTATTTATACTATTTGCAGCAGTTAATTATTTTGCATTTCACAGTTCCGTTATTTACGCTGCTGTTCGCAGCTCGGTTATTACACCTTTCCTTTATGGGAAAAGTTTATCTTTTTTCATTTGATAATGGATTAAAAAATGCTGAAAAAAGTGTAACAAAACTTTTTGCGGTTCAACGAAAAAGTTCAGGGAGAATATTTTTTTTGTAAGTTTAAATAGCCTAAAATCTGTTCATGGACATGTTGAATAACTGTTCGTTTTAAATCGTTTCTGTATTTCTTGAGTTATATGCTAATATGCATACATAAACGTGCTTTCTTTTATACTTATGAAAAGTCCATAAATGTTTTCTTATTTTGGACAATTGTCGCAGTCAGAAATTTGAATTCATTTTTTTCCGGGCAAGTGGCGAAGTCACTAACAGATCTGTTGCATGTAAAATCAGTCCATGTATTTACGTCAAAATCCGTTGTTTTTGACGGAGAGGAGAAATCTGATCAGCAAGAATACGGAGGACGGTATGGAATTTTAGGAAAAATACCGTTTCTCACCACCCATTGAAACCATCGAGTTAATATTTCGCACTATGCATCCTCAGGCTACTCCTTATCCTCTATCAAAAATTAAAGTTCCTAGCCTTTGTTTTCTGAAAAATTAAATGACCTAGACGCATACACACATATACATTTTCTTTTAGCGTTACAGATTGCACTATGAAATCCGATGGGCTTGGAAAGACCATCGTCCGTTGGATGGGACGTTAAGCCGTGGCTCCGTGTGTGGGAGAGCCATACCCTTTGCACGTTAAAGAACATACTGGATTGCCTTGACAGGAGGCTACCATCTGTCTTCCAACAGCTGTCCAGTGAGTCACCTCCCCCCTCCCAACCTTCTCTTAGCCCTCGGGGTCCTTGTGACCTGGACATTTAGCCCATTGTGTGCAATAAAGTGCAGTTTAGAGGTTAAAACAAGGCATCCTTTACCAAAATTGCTGACGGAATATTCGCTTTTTCACCGTCTGAATCCCGTAAGCGTTTAATTGCAAGCTGAACACATTTTCTGATCATCTATTCCATATCACTCTCCCAATTGGGGAAGAAAAGCAAAAATCAGTAATATTGGCTTTTTAAGTCTTAGTCACTTTTGCTCACACAGTGGACTAAATGGCCAGATCGCAAGGACCTTAAAGTCCCAGGCTTTAATTTGGGCAACGGATCCCCTTGGCAAAGCAAAGGGATCCGTTGATAAGAAGTTGGATACGTGAAACTCTCCCATGAAGATCATCTAAAGTGTAGTTTAAAGTGCGGCGTATATGGTTTTATTAGTCCACGTTCCAAAGTTGAAATTTCATTTGACGGACGGCGATTTTTACGACCCCAGCTTGAATCCTTTCTTACTGAGGGCAGAATCGGGTTTAGAGGAGAAAATACCAACCCATTCACAGTCAGAGCTCGAATCTAGTAAGAACTTTGGCACAAAGGTTTGCACATGATGCGTTACTGATTGATACAACCCCTTATCTAACAGATACGAAGCAAAGTATTGTTGGGTTGTTTTACCTCTGAGCGGCAGTTTTTTGTACACAATGGTCTAACTGGTCAGATCAGGTGGGCCTCGAGGACTGAGAGAAGGTTGGGAAAGAGGACCCACTTGACAATTCTTAGGAGACAAATCCCGCCGGCAAGGATATCGAGAGTGTTCTTCACACTGAAAAAAAGACTTTTCGTCCCATATGACGGACGGCAGTTTTTCCAAGTTCAGAAGTGTCTTCTTTCTGGCCGAGGCAGGGTGGGAATTCAGAGGAGATAAATTTCAACTCTGGCCCAGTTGGGACTTAAACCTGGTAACTTCAGATTACCAGGTTTAAATAAACAACACAACAATACTTTGCTTCGTATCTGTTAGAAAAGGGGTTGTATCAATCAGTAACGCATCATGTGCAAACCTTTGTGCCAAAGCTCTTACCAGATTCGAGCTCTCACTGTGCCTGGGTTGGTATTTTGAAGTAATCGAGCTCTCACTGTGCCTGGGTTGGTATTTTGGCGAGCTACCGGCTAGTGACCCCCGCCCCGAAAGTAACGTTAAAAATAATTATTAAAAAGAAAGGTTGAAAAATGCTCGTTTTCTTGCCAGTTGGCTTCAGCCGAGCGAAGGTAATAGACATTCATTCGTGAAAAGGCTATAACTTTGCTCAAGCACGTAATAACAACCCCTAAAAACGTATTTATCGACTTCTTAGTGCCAGTTCATCTACACGATGTCTTCAAGACACTAGGTAAGAAATCACGCTTTTAAGTATGTGGCAAACGGTCCTTACCGTTATCCTTGCAGTTCTTTATTCCAAAAAATCCTCTCCCAGGAAAGTAAATAACAATTTTAGTTTCCTGTCGTAAATCGTGACTAAATTTCCACGTGTCTGCCGCTCTTCGGAGATAACGGAGCAGAAAAGTTTCAGCCCGAGGCGATAACTGTAAGCAAAGGGGATGAAGCTTTGAAGTCAATCGTCCCTTTGCACGCTGGAGCCGTTTCAGACGAGTCCGAATTATTCCATCAAGGTTTGACGACCGCTTGTCTTCCAACCGTCTCATTTAGAACAATTCCTTTGGTTAATTCCCATCCTTTTTATGCCGTTCCACTCTCCCAGACTTTGCTAAGTTGGCTCTTTCTAGGGATGTCTACGGCAAATAAATATTCATGATGCACATTCCAGGACGGCGATGCCGGCTGGATGTGAAGAGTGTGTCGTTACTATGGCAACGGCTGGGTGGTCTGGCTTGCTGTTTATTCAGATCCTTTCAATAGAGTTACAGCTCTAAATGTTTGGAGCTTTGGGCAAAATTAAGGTTAGTTATTTTCCACAGCTTAAATGTTTTTGAAAAGTGTTTCGAAAAAAAATGTCGAATTGACGGTATGTAACGTAATTAATGTCTCTATTTGAACCTTCAGAGACCACTTGGAGTTTCTTTGGAAATATTTATTTATTCATTTTAACTCTTTTTATTTTCCGTTTTGCTTTTAACTTTCTATAAAGGCGGTTAACGCAAAGCTCACAGGCATAATATGAACAGTAAACAAAATTTATCAGACTATTACTTCACCAAAATTCTTAATATTCAGAATTTGAACTAGAAAGTCAATGTGTATTTGAAATTGGTTATTTAAGAATGTCCGGCTATACTCCACTCTTAAATTTTTATCTCGTTCAAGAAAAAAACCACGAGGTAATGTGTTCACTGTCGTCTGTCTGTAGATATCTTTTAGAGATAATTAAAAATTTTTTTTTTGGTTTCTAGGTGTTGATGCAATAATACGATTCGCACTCACCGAATTTTGCAAACGATGTATTTCTGCCAGAATTCTTAAACGTTGGTGGTGGAATGGGAAGTTCATGAAGTTCCCATTTACAACAATGAGTTGACCCCTTATGCCCAGTCGGTAGCGCGCCAGGCTCGAAACCCTTCAGTTCCAAGTTCGAGTCCCACCTATGCCAGCGTTGAGATTTATCTCCGCTAATTCACCACCCTGCTCTCGGTGAGAAAGGAGACACCGATGCACTTGAATAAGGTCGTCGTCCATAGCACAGAACGTTATGCCATGGTCCTGTGTGAAGTAGAGCCATTTCCTGTGCACACTAAAGAACACACTGGATGACCTTGACGGAAGACTTCCGTCTGTCTCTAAACATCCGTCCTGTGAATCTCTTTTACCCAGCTTTCTCTGAGTCCTTGGGGTTTCTTGTGGCATGGCATTTAGCTCATTGTCAGCAAAAAAGAGTGCTGCTCAAATGAAAAACAACCCAAAGGGACGATTTGGAAATTTGTAGGGGCATGTAGTTTCAAATGATAAACGGGGGGCTATCTCCATTTAGGTTCCAACTAGTTTCATACTGGAAAGTTTTTTTTTATTTCCAAGAAAGGAGACTTTAGAAAATAACACTTTTAAAAGGAAAGTGTTGGACTCAAAAAAGTTGGGAACCACTGTTCTAGAGGTTCAAATGGAAACAAGGAATCCCATTCTAAATTACGATAAAATTCTTAGTTTACCGGAACTCATAATGGAATTCCTTGAATGACAGGTTGGGGGTGGCTCATCCGGTACCGCGCCAGGCTCGTAATTTGCAATTCCCAGGTTCGAGTCCCAGCTGGGCCAGCGTTGAGATTTATCTCCGCTAAACACCCTCACCCTGTCCTTGGTCAGTAGCTGACATCGATGGGCTAGGAAAGATCGCCATCCGTCGGACGGTGTGTTAAGCCGTGGCGCCATGTGCGGCAAAAAAAAAACTCTGTGCACGTTAAAAACACACTGGATGGACTTGAAGGGTGGCTACTATCTCTCTGTCTCTCTCCTAACAGTTGTCCAGCGGGTCCCCTGAACCTTTTCTCAGACCTTGGAGTTCTTGTGACCTGCCCATTTTGTGCAAAAAAAGTTCCGCTCTGATGTAAAACAATCCAACCCTTCCCGGGATTTTAGAATGTGATTCTTTAATGGCATCTATTGATTCTTTTATATGGTATCAAAACGAAACAATAAAAAACTGGAATCTTTTTTTTTTTTGGACACTAAGCAACGTAACGCCCATTTGATCAAACAAATCCGACCCAGATGCATAAAACTGAGCTCTTCTGACATTTCCTTGCGGTGGACAGCTTCCCCATTCAGTGGCAGTCAAGCGGCAGACTGACTCAAATTGCCCGCCTTTTCCGGAGACAAGTGGGTAATTCTTTTTTTTTCTCGCTCCTTTTCCTCGGTTGTCATGGCAACAATGCTCCGGCAGTGATCGACGCAACAGCCCCAATTTTGGCACTGAGAAAATAATTAACTTGGAGCAGCAAAGTGACTTTCCGTACTGAAAGTTGCGAAATGGTGGAGTTCAAGTACTGGACGAGAAGAGGGAAAGATGACAAGCGGAAAGACGAAGGAACAGAGAGGACACACTTAAAGGAAAACGAGTTGGATTCAATCTCGGCACTTTGGTCCTTTCTTTCATTCTTCTCCTTGACTCCCATTCTTCCCTCTATCCCCTTAATACCGTAAAAGAAAAGGATCAGAAGAGGAAGATGATCACAATGGAAGATGCCCGGAGCAAACGGACCAGGATAACAAGCAGAGGAGTGGGAACATTTCTCAGGAGACAGTTATACGTTATTTCATTACGACCTAAGCAACGCGGCTTGTCTTTGGTGACACTTATAATTAACCGAAGCAGCTTAAAATGAAGCAAATTGTATAGGAATAAATGAAGAAAGTTCTAAAAACTATCACCTGTAGCGTATAAAGAAAGAGAAAGTGGCAAACAAAAATATTTTTTAAGCTAGTTCATGGTCTCAAAGACGTTGCCCTGGAAGTCATTTCTCCAATACCCCCTTCTCCTACCACATTGCCGTCAATCAGAAAGAGAACACCGATGGGTTTGGAAATAATGGCGTCCGTCGGATGGAACGTTAAACCATGGTCCCATGTACAAAGGGTGAAAAGATTGGCGTCCATCGGATGGAACGTTAAACTATAAATCTTTGTGCATGGCTTGAAAAGGCTCCTTCAGTCAGATGGGACTTTAAGCTGTGGTCCCATATGCAGGAGAGCCATACCCCGAGCACGTTAAAGAACACACTGGAAATCCTTCACAGGAGGCTTCCGTCTATCTTCAATCAGTTGTCCAGTGGGTCCTCTTCCCGAGCCCTCTCTGAGCTCTTGGGTTTCCTTGTTACCTGGCCATTTAGTCCATTGTGTGCAAAAGTATGCCGCTGAGATCTAAAAGAATCCGACTTGGAAGTCATTCTGTGTAGCACACAAGCAATACGTTCTGTCATAATCATGAGAGCCAAATATGACTTTCCTTTCTAGCTTGGCTCGACAACGATGATCTCACGCGAATTTGGAGAATATGGTCGCATTCAGCAGAAGATGAAGCCTCTACAGATGAAATTTATGTATATCTTTTAATATTAAAAGCACGTAAGGTTTAAATACTATAACAACAATGCAAATAATTATATTACTATTGTTATTGCTTAAAATAATAATGGTGTCTTCCAATGGGGTGTTCAGTCGGTAGCGCGCCAGGCTCGTAATCTGTAGTTCCCAGGTTCGAGTCCCAGCTGGATCAGCGTTCAGATTTATCTCCGCAAAATTCCTTGCCCAAGATCAGTAGGAGACACCGATGGGCTTGGAAAGGCCGCCGTCAGTCGGATGGGACGTTAAGCCGTGACCCCGTGTGCAGAAGAGCCATACCATGTGCACGTTAAAGAACACGCTCGATGGTCTTGACGGGAGGCTATCATCTGTCTGCCAACAGCTGTTACAATGGGGCCCCTCCCCCAACCTTCTCTGAGCCTTCGGGGTCCATGTGACCTTGCCATTTAGCCCATGGTGTGCAAAAAAGTGTAGCTCAGAGGTAAAACAACAACAACCAGCTTAAAATGGAGCCATTGGCCTGAACAGAATTTTTTGGGGGATCATTCCACAAAATAATACAAATAACTTTTCTTCTTAGTATTAATAAATAAATATAAATGATATGCTTTCGAAAGCAAAGAAAACGTAAAAAAAAATACATTTCATAAAGGGAAAACGACTTTAACTTTTGGTACACCTGTAATTTATTTTTATCAGACGCATAACATTAATTTACTGATTTATGCCTCTATGCGATTTGAGTTTGTTACCATTATTCTAGAATGAATCGCTGTGAGGGAATTCTAGGCTCAATAAACTGAAGTTCAATGGTTAAATTATGGATTTTGGTAACGTTGAGATTTTTCTGTTTGTCAGCTTTAAAAAAGAATATGATGGGCTTTCAAAGACCATCATCTTTCGCTTGAAGCCGTTTGATGCTCCTCTATCCCCCCACCTCCAAAAAAAAAAGGAATTTTCTGTCTGATGATAAAACTAGATGGACTGAAAGAGGCTTAGATATGCCTCTAATATATTAATAGATCTCACTGATTTCTTAAGTAACTGCTAAATGTTAAAACGATGTCTTCCAATTGTTAAAATGTTGTATGTATGAATTATCCTATATTAGCATAAAGAGTGTAAAATTATTGTGTTGTTTTATTTTTAAGCAGCACATTTTTTGCTCACATTGAGTTCAATAGCTGAGGTCAAAAGAATATTTAGGGTTCTCTTGCATACGGGCCCATAGCTTAAGGTTCCATGCGACGGACGCCAGCCTTCCAAGTCTATTGATGTATCCTTTCTCACTGAGGTCATAGTGGCCGTTATTGGGGAAAAAATCACGTAAATAAGAAGATCAGATGACCACGAGTCTGACGGGCTCTCCACTCGCAAATCATGGTTCAGTGTTGACAAAAGTGCTTCAACAAAGTGAACTGAAGCGAAATTTTTCAACGACAGAAAATCGTTTAGCTTCAGTTACAGAGTTTTACGATGGAAATTTGCGTAATCTGTAACTATCGAGAGAATGAAATGATATGATCAAAAAGATAATACGCCAAAGGGATTGAGTTAGGTTGTTTTATTTCTGAACGGCGCTTTTTTTTTTTACACACAAAGGGCTAAATAGCCAAATCAAAAGAACCTCGAACGCTCAGAGAAGGTTGAGGGAGGGGACCTACGGGAACAGCTGTTGGGAGACAGATGGTAGCTTCCCGTCAAGGCCATCTAGCATGTTCTTATAGCGTGCATAGGGTATGGTTCTCCAACATACAGGGCCACAGTTTTACGTCCCATCCAACGGACGGCGGCCTTTCCAAGCCCATCGATGTTCCTTCTGACCGTGGGCAGGGCGGGGATGCCAAAAGATAATAAGTCAAAGGGTTAATAGGTAGGGTGACCTGGGTTCGAGCCCCGGATTAGGCATGGATGTGTGTGTCGTTTTTCTGCTGAGGTCCTGCCATCCTCTCAGATCTCCTACTATGGCATATAAACTGACAGGCTCCTGTCAGACCTCTGTGGCAAGCAGCTGCTTGAGGGGGGTTCAAACATAAACGAGAATTTAGTTAACGTTCGAGCACAGGCCAGCTTGTGTGAACAGGCATTCATTGAAAAGTAAAGACATGTTCAAAGTTGCGAACAACACTAATCGTGTCCACTTCCACATCACAGTCGATTGTAATCAAGATGTCGGATCAAGAAGTATCCAGCGGTGTTGAGCAAGGCATAATTATCGAATGTCTCACAATGGAAGGTGTCATTCCTTCCAAATCTTTATCAGGCTTCGAGCCCAGTTTGGGGAAGATCGTTTGTCACAGGCAAGGGTGTATATTTTGGTCAAATCATTTAGAGAAGGACGAGACCGTGTTGAAAATGAACCTCACGATCGGAGACCAAGAACTTCTGTCCTTTCCAATAAATGTTGTCAGAATTGATGAACTTAAACAATCATCGGATAACCTTTCGTGACCTCTCACAGGGAACTGAAATTAGTGTAGGGGGTGTTGAAGAAATTGCGCACAACGAGCACAATTTTGCAACGAGTACAACGAGCTGAAATTCAATAAAGTGAGTGCAAGGTGGGCCCCTTGACTTCTCTAACAGACGTCCTGTCAGAGAACACAACAATTAAAACAACACAACAATGCCGCTTTAACGATGAAGACTCTACTGAAACTGAGGTGGGATGTACTGCTTCATCCATCGTATAGTCTCTACTTGACTTTGAGTGTTTAGAAGGCGAGAGATTCCGAGACAATGATGAGGTCATTACAGCTGTGCAAAGTTGAATTGATACGCAACCAAAAATCTTGTTTGAAACTGGAAGTAAGAAGCTTCCAAAACGTTGGAGCAAGTGCATTGCAGTTAATGTAAACTACGCCGAAAAGTAGGATGTATGATTTTTTGTTGTGAATAAATTGTTTTGACTGAAATTCTCGTTTACATTTGAGCGTCTCTGGTATATCAAAGGGATCATATGTTCGCCACCTTTGATGTAAGAATCGGATTTTCACAAGAGATTACCATTTGTCTCCTAACAGCCGTCAGTGGATTCCTTTCCTCAACCTTCTCTGAGTCCTTGGGGTCTTTGTGACTTAGCTATTTAGCTCATTACGTGCACAAAAGGGCTGCAAAGACATAAAACACTCATACTCTACCGTCTGAAGGTATGGCACTTAAATTTTTAATAGAGATATTTACGCCTCGTATCAAGTTTCTCACGACTCTCCGTAAAGATCGATATCCATAGAAAATCGAGAAACGTTGCTCGCTGTTGTCATTACAGATCATTGTCTTAAACTCGATGTAGTCTGTCTACATTCTTCAATTTCTCTCGACAATTTAAAAATTCGTTTTTAGTTTGATAGATACTAATGAAATGTTTTAGTTGGATAGAAACTAATGAATGAATGCCATCTTTTTGAAAACGAGATCCCCACAAGCTGCAGAGGCGATATGTGTTCTTCCACTAGTTTATTTCGATTTTTCGTTAGGATGTTAGGTAAAGTGATTGTTTAGGTGAAATCAGTTTTTGAAGAATATGCAATTAATGCCAACAGTTTGCTTACATGCTAAGACAGCGCAGTTATGCATTTTGAGTATTGAAAGATAGTCATAATCGGGAAACATCATAATTATGGTTTCTCAAACTTTATGTAGCTGGGACAGTTTTTTTTTTTAAGTATCTTTTTTAGCTGTCCAAAAATATAAACTCATATTAAAAACTTTCATTCTTTATTTATTCTTATAACAATAAGACATTTCTTTTGTGTGCACTTTATAACTTTTAAACAAATAGGTGAAAACTACGAAATATGGGGCGTGGGTGGCTCAGTCGGTAGCACGCCAGGCTCGTAATCTGAGTTTCCAGGTTCGAGTCCTAGCTGGGTCATTGTTGAGATTTATCTCTGCAAAATTACCCGCCCTGCCCACGGTCAATAGGGGACACCGATGGGCTTGGAATAATCCGTCGGATGGGACGTTAAGCCGTGGCCCCGTGTGAGGGAGAGTTATACCCTGTGCAGGTTAAAGAACACGCTGGATGGCCTTGACGGGAGGCTACCATCTGTCTCCCAACACCTGTTCAAGTGAGTCCCCACCTTTTCTAAGCCTTTGGGGTCCATGTGACCTGGCCATTTAGCCCATGGTGTGCAAAAAAGTGCCGCTCATAGGTAAAACAACCCAACGAAATATGCGGTTGGAACCAGTCGTATTTTACCGCGTTTATGAATGTTGCGATAATAATAGGATCATGTGATTATTTTTATATTTTCTAAGAATGGGTTGGGGTTTTGTTTACCACAAGGACTGGTACCAGGTCACTGCCATACATTAGGTTTCATTCTCTTTGAAAACGAGCTTTTTATATTCGCCAAGGTGATATGTGTTCTTCGAGTTAACAAATTTTAGTTGTTGTACAAACCATTTGGCTTTAAACATTTTCAACCTTCGGTGATCTCTTAGCTTAATTGAAAGTGTCTCTGTTCGATTGAAAGCAATTCAGTTTCATTGCATTTATTCACACACACACATGGCACAGCATTGAACTCGGGAATAAAAAAAAAAGATCGCATTGTTTTTTGAAGTGAATGAGTCGCTATTTGAAGAAAAGTTAAAAGAAAAACATTAATTAAGAAAAAAAGGAAGGAATTATCAGTACCAGAAAAGTGAAATTGTTTCTTTTGAAAGAGTTGAGTTGTTTTACCTCTGAGCAGAATTTTTTTTTTTTTTTTTGCACACAATGGTCAGGTCACAAGGATCCCGAGGGCTCAGAGAAGGTTGGGGATCCACTGGACAGCTGTTAGGAGACAGATGATAGCCTTCCGTTAAGACCATTCAGCATGTTCTTTAACGTGCATAGGGTATGGATCTCCAGAACAGGGCTTAATGTCACATCCGACGGACAACTGCCTTTCTAAAGCCCATCAGTGTCCCTACTGAACGAGGGCAGTGTGGAGATAAACTCGACGTTGGCCCAAATAGCACTAAACCTAGGAACTGCAGATTATGAACCTGGCGTGCTATCGGCTGAACCACCCTCCCGCCTCATTTTGAAAGCGTCAAGGTGTGGTTGTTATTGTTTTTCCTATGAGAAACACTTTCGTGCACACAGCAGTTGTGAAAAATCACGACCTTCAGAAAATTTTCCTTTCATGAAAGAAAATTTCAGTACCAGAAAAGTGAAATAATTTCTTTTGAAAGAGTTGAGTTGTTTTATCTCTGAGCGGAAATTTGTTTGCACACAATGGGCAAAATGGCCAGGTCACAAAGACCCCGAGTAGGTTGGGGACCCACTAGACAGCTGTTAGAGATCAAAACTTTATAAAAACATCGAAAATTGATTTCTTATTATTTATGCTCACAACCCTTTGTTCACAGTTCCCAAAGCCCACATTTTTGTGCGATGATGATTCCGATGCAGAAAGGGAAAATCCGAACGTTGACTGCAATATTTCATGCAATGTAAGCTTTCCATTTAATTGATTAACCACCTTCTTTAGAAGAAGAGGAAAAAAATTAAGCATTGCCCAAAACAGCTACTTCTTTTCAAATTCACCGTGACAAATGAATTATACAGACTCTTTGCCCCGCCTTTCGAATAACGAGAGAAGACTTGAGGAATAAAATGAGCGAAAGTAGCCCCGAAAAAAAAGTTGCTCTTGGTTCCGTCCACCGATTGGCCCTGGCTTCCGCCCAACGGCCAGGTAATGGTGCCTATGCGAGAGGGGCGAAAGGTGTCTCTCCCCTTGCCGGTATAAGGCCGCAGGTTGTGACGGCCAAGGTCATATAGTGGTCCGCTACCGGATTGTCTGTGTCTCCCAGTCGGGCGTGTATGTTGATGTGTGCGTAGGCTTGCTCATGATGAACTCAGGAAGCAGACTTACGTTCCGTTGAATTAGTCTACTTTCAATTTGTTTAACAAGAACTTTCTTTTTTGGTAGAGAATACTTTTTAAAATCTGAACGTTTTGGACTTGAGATTATCTGACTTTGAATGATTAGTTTGTAGAAGAAAAAAGTGTGGGATAGTTTATATAGTATTGGATTTTGATAGTTTTTGGCAAGTTTTTTAATGGTCTAGGAACAGTTTGAAGTAAAAGAGTATTGAAAAAATTTGACGTTTTCGTCCTCAGTTTTGAAAGAAGCAATTAAACATTTCTGATGTTTAATTATTGTTTAAGGCACCGAGTTTTGTAAAAAGAATAGAACCACAACCTTGAAGGTTTCGACAGGACTCAATAAGCATTTTTGATCTGTACTGATCAAAATTTTGTTTCTCTGCAATAGTATTCACCATGACTTCTTTTCTGTCTTACTTGAGCAGATCCGAGTTGTACGGAGCTGGCAGCTTCAACCCAAACACGTCAGGACCTCACAGCCCTTTTGACTATCACGAAAACGCTCTTGACTTCGACAGATCGTCTCCACTCTACGATTCCAATTCTCTTCTGCAAATGAACATCGATACATCTTCGGAACTGAAGAGAACGGGATATTACTCCTCCGATGAGGAGTCTCCCCTCATCCTAATGGACATCTCCTCTAACAGTAACAACGAAAACATCCTGCACTTCTCCGACGATTCTGCCAGTTCCGTCTCCGCTGCCAAGAGCGACGCATCCACGCGAAGTCCTCTGATATCTCCCAAATCGTCCACTAAGTCGGCAAGATCAGCCCAAAGACTTCGAAGGCAGAAAAAGAGATCATCATCTGGTGTTGATGGCGAAGAAGATAAGGACTCGAAAACAAGCCGTGTTCCTCCCACTCCGACGGTGCTGAAGAAGCGGAGGCTGGCGGCGAACGCTCGAGAGAGAAGACGGATGCAGAGCCTCAATCTCGCGTTCGACCGTCTTAGGAACGTTGTGCCTTCCATAGGTGATGACAGGAAACTTTCTAAGTACGAAACACTTCAGATGGCTCAGACTTACATTACAGCTCTTTGCGAACTATTAGAAAGAGATTGAAGATTTTGAGCTTTCATTACGGAAAGTGTAAGTTATTAACTGTATATATATATTTGATGAAAGAATAGTTTGACGTTTAAGTTTTGTAATGGAAAAGTAAAGTTTGTGTGTAAATACTCAGTAGTAGTTTTTAGCTACATAGTATTATTTATAAAAATGAATTTTTTTCTGCTGCGTTTAAACATAATGCTATCTTATATGTGTGAAAATCTGATACTTTTTAAATTTCTTTAGGGACAAAATTTAATGACTTTTTCTTTTCTTAAATAGAACTTCCATGACGAAATTGGTAGCATGGTTTAAATTATTATCATTAATGATTGTTTTATGTGTATTTTTGTTGTTTATATGTTATAAATTAGGTATTCATTACGTCGCTTTAATGCAGAGATATTGTATATTTGGTTAAAAAATCCATTAAAAAATGATCGAAAGAAAATTCTGCTTTAAAAGGACAAACCTTAAATATTTTAATTATATCTAAATTTTAAGAACTAGAATTTATATCATTATGGTATTGTGCATACCTATATGGTTATTGTGTATACCTTTATGGTATTGTGCATCTTCGGAGAAAACGCCCTTCCAAAGAACCTTTAAACAACTTCGATATGCCTCCGCAGGGGAAAGAATATTCAGAGAAAATTTTAAATTACTTTTAACTCCAACGTAGAATTATTATTGCAATGCTTATTACCAGTAAACTTTGTGTCAGGTTAAATGAGATATGTTTGAGTGTTAGTTGTATATAGATATTAAATATTGCAGTCTTCCGTTTGTATGAGCATAGATCTGATTTTTGAAAACACCGAACACGAGGTAGACAATTTGTATTAATAGCGATTTTACCAGTTTCTCGAAAGAAGGTTAAATAGGAAACAATCACTAAAAAGTCAAATTAAATATCAATTGTTAGAAAAGTTTCTGTTGAATATAAAAAATTATGTAATTTTTTTTTAATTGGAAGCAACTCTTTTTAATTGAATGGAATACGATCCCACAACTTTTTGATAATATATTGAATGGTCTAGTTGTAATATTTTCATATACTACTGATATATTATTTACACTAAAATTTTTAAAAACTACCGCTTATTAGTTATATTTATAAGTTACTAAATATTAAACTTTAGAGTTTCAATGAATTAGCAATCATAACTTCTACAAATTTGGTAACGTAACAAAGTAGCGTAAATAATACAGTAGAGAGCTCAACTTATGCAAATTCAACAAATGTAAATTTAACAGCCACTAATTCAATTTCTCGACTTTGTCCAGACCCCCTAAATGTTTCTCGAAATTGGCTAAGAAGTGAAATTCAAAATTATTTTTCTTCATTTCTTGTCATTTATTTTAATCATTTATTTATTTGAAAAATGCAATTTGTTATATACTGAGAAATATTATTGTACTCCATTATAATTGCTGAATTTCAATTGTATTGAAATCTGCCTTGCATTGGAAATTTAATGAAGAAAATTAAACCTACGGAAATTCCACCTACGTAAACAGTTCATAACACCGAACTCTCGTGTAACTTGCGACCCTACTGTATTTGTATTGTATTTACGTAAAGAGATTAAAAATTATTTATAATATGTGCATCTAAAAATCAATATAAACTCTCCTAAAGAATATAAATTTTTACAATTATTATTTCACCTGCTTAGCAAGCAGTGTAGAAAGTTAGTACACAATATAACAAAAAAAATACGATATACACTTCTTTTTAGGGATTTTAAGGACTTCGCGTGTTTTTCGTATGAAATATTGCTAAAAATCCTTTGTAAAATGCTTCACCTGTACATAACATTATCAGGACCTTTATGACACTGATTTTGCTCAATCTTTGTTAATATGTGGAAGTGTGCAGTGCAGAGATTTCGATGAGGAAGAAAACTTAAATGCGTGTGTAACTTCAAATGTGTGTAAATGTAAATATTACTTCTTCTGTTAAGTGCACTGTCCAGGTCTTCTATATCCAGAACCCTATCTGAGAACCCTTGAAACATAACGCTGGAAGTAAAAAACTAATTTGCCCACAAATATACATCTTAAAATCATGTTCCATTTTTTTTAACTTATGATGTGATAAAATGATGATGATGTGATAAAATGAGTGATGTGATAAAATGTGATGGGAAGGTTAGAAACCCTTCATCAATGGGCTTCCTGCTTTCTCAAACAAAGAATTTTTCCATTTAATGCTTATTTTAGAAGTTATGGAGCTTCGAAGTTAGATTCCCATTGACATAAGATGAAAAGTCCGATATTCAGACATATATGAAAAATAGATAAAAATGCTGAAGAAATCTTGACCCCACGGGATCAAAGAAGTTCGAGGAAAAAGGTCCCACTGGACAGCTGGTAGGAGATAGATGGGAAGCCTCCAATCAAAGCCATCCAGAGCATTCTTTAACGTGAATTATTTCTAGCATTTTCCGTTTTAAATAACAAGATCTTAATTTAGTTTTCAAATAATAATATTATTTCAAAGCTCGTAGAGAAGGGAGTGCTCAGTTGGTAGCGCGCCAGGCTCGCAATCTGTAGTTCTCAGGTTCAAGCCCCACCAGCATTGCATGATATGAAAAACTCCCCGCCCTCACCTCGATCACAAGTGGTTACCGATGGACTTGGATAAGGCCGCCGTCCTTCGGATGACAAGTCAAACCGTGGTTCCGTTTGCGGAAGAGACGTGCCCGTTAAAGAAAACTCTGGGAGCCATTTCGGGAGACTACCATCTGTCTTCCAACAGCTATTCCAGTGGGCCTGACCTTCTCTGAGTCCTCGTGACCTGGACGTTTGGCCCATTGTGTGCAAAAAAAAAGGCGCAGTTTAGAGGTAAAACAACCCAATCAAACTTTATAATAACCGATAGGAAAGTAGCTTAATGACAGTTATTTTATATTTTACGATGAATCAGAGAAATCTTATTCTTCTAATCGGGCTAGTTTTCAGTAAATATTGAAATGGTTCGGATCCGGTCTCTACAATTTTGTTCGAACTCCTCTCTAATTTCTATTGGAAAACCATTATCTTTATTTTCCCTGTAACTTAAAGAAAAACAGAAAACAAAAAAATTCAATGAAATTGGGAGTTTTAGAACAATCCACTTTAAAAAACCCTAACCTTCATGAAAGGGAATATTCTGTACTGATGATTCAATGTTGACTCAAACGTGTGGAATTGTAACTTGCAGGTTCATATAGGATGCTCCCAATGCTTCCTCAGTTAGAACGGAAACTTGGTGACTACTACATTGAAAAGATTTGAATATGAATAGCTGAAGGGTTCGCTTCGCTGACTGCTGTGTGGAAAAGGGGGAAAGTTGAATTAAGTGCAATACGGATGTAAATGTTTCTTGGAAATTACAAATATTTAACAGGATTTGAATTGACCTCAGCTAGAAATCAACCAGGATATTGTAATGCAGAATTAATGTTTCGGGTAAAAAATTTGTTCCAACGGGAAAAATGGAATTCATCTCTGAAACTATTTTTTTCTGCAAAAGCTTGAAAGACATTTTACTTCTCATGGATAAATATTTGTTTTATATCCCTAAAACTTTTCAAGACATTAAATTCTCTTTTCTCTACAAATGCAATAAATTGGCTGATAATGGAACATTGAATTCATTAAGATAACCAGTGCTTCTTTACCTTTGGGAATGTACGGCCCACTTTTTAGAATCCAAAACTGTTGCGGAACACCAAGTCAAAAGCATCCATAGATGGTACAAGAGTGGTTAGTAGTGACTTCGATCTTAGAAGAGCATATCAATTGCAAACTAGGAGTGGTTTTTAGGACCCTTCTCCGTCCTAAATGTTGCGGAAAAAAGGTAGCATTTAGCATGTCCCATGTCTGCAGGACATCTACTGTGATACTTTACTATTGAAGGTTAACATTTGCTCCCTAGAACAAACAAAGGTTTCGCTTCAATTAAACGTAAACGAGTGCTCATAGCACTCCCACGCCATCATACATATTTTCCATCTAAAGGACTTTTGTCTCAATGAAAAAAATGAAGATAATTTCTACTTTTTATTTCCTAAATGTCAAAAATATAATTTACAATGAAGAGAATAGGGTAATTAAATTTCTGCCTAAATATAAATATTTTGCGGCACCCCTTAAGCTTTTTCATTGTACACCAGTTGAGTTGTTTCACACAATGGGCTTAATGACTAGGTCACAAGAACCCCAAGGGTTCAGAGAAGGTTGGGGAAGTGAATCCACTGGACAGCTATTAGGAGAAAGATGGAGGCCTCACTTCAAGCCCATTCCAGAGTGTTTTTAATGTGCAAAGGGCATGGCTCTCCTGTACTGGGGCAAAATAGTTGGGAAACACTCTGATAGTTGAACAAGAAACATTTAAGAACCAATAATGAAATAATCAGTTTTAGCGAACATTTTCGCTTTGAATAATGCCAGTTGGTAGGCTAAGTTCAAATTCCAGAGTTTTCATTTGAGATAACCATTGCTTGTCAGCGTTTTATCTCCTGCAAACGGAAAATATGAACGTGATGCTCTCTGTCGAATAGGTAATTAAGCCACGGTTCAGTCTGGAAGGCTTTCATATAAGGTTATTTTTTTCTTAGAGTTATCCAATAAGAGTTCCTCCTAACCTCCTTCCTAATTTGAAGTTCAGGTGATCTGGTCAGCTGATTCGGAGCTGCTGGTTCCTGTGATCCATCATGCTATGTAGCTCATAGTTAAGCAAAAAGAAAATTTCAGTTATGGATATGTTTTCTTATTCCAAATCTTTGTTATTGAAATTAGATGGAGCTGGAATAACAGCAAGTTGCTTATAGCAGTTTGTTATTGCAGTTATTGAAGCTTAAGTTGGATTGTTTTACCTCTTAGCTGCATTATTTTTGCATACAGTGGGTAAATGGCAAGGCCACAAGGACCCCAAGGGCTCAAAAAAGGTTGGGAGAAGTGGTTCCACTGGATAGTTGTTAGGGGACATGTGGTAGCCTCTCGTCAAGCTCCTTTAGCATGTTCTTTAACGCGAACTAGTTTTGGCTCTTCTGCACAAGGAGCCAGGGCTTAGTCCTATCCGTAGGAGCCCGACCTTTCTAAGCCCATTGGTGACGCTTTTCTGATCGAGGACAGGGTGGGGATTTAGTGTAGATAAATCTCAACGCTGACACAAATGGGACTCAACCTTGGAA
The DNA here is from genome assembly GCA_038380435.1 of Ryuthela nishihirai. Classification (NCBI taxonomy): domain Eukaryota; kingdom Metazoa; phylum Arthropoda; class Arachnida; order Araneae; family Heptathelidae; genus Ryuthela; species Ryuthela nishihirai. The sequence goes on along the minus strand of JAWZYU010000389.1, from coordinate 54,589 downwards.
ATTGCAGATCACGATCCTAGTGCGCTACTGCCTAAGCCAACACTGACTCCCACTTGCAGGTGAGTTTGTCATTACTAGATAAATGTGATATTTTCTGAAATAGTGTTTCCCGAAATACTGTCATCCAGGTATAAACAGATCCGACCTGCAAAGTCTGCTAATCTGGTCAGCGAAGCAAACGATGAATTTCAAAAATTCAAATTGATGCCCTGAGAAATGCAGTATCGAATTTGCCACGAAAAAGCCGCCACACAGTGGAAATTATAATTTGAAATCTATGTAATCCTGTTTCGTTTTGAAGTATAATATTTTATATTCCCTTATTACTTGTAATAATCTTCCTTTATATGTTTTGCTCGTAATCTGCAGTTCCCAGGTTCGAGTCCCAGTTGGGTCAGCGTTGAGATTTATCTGCGCAAAACTCCCCGCCCTGTCCACAGTCAGTAGAGGACATCGATGGGCTTGGAAAGGATGCGGTCCGTCCAATGAGACATTAAGCCGTGGCCCCGTGTGTAGGAGAGCCATACCCTGTGCACGCTAAAGAACACACTGGATGACCTTGGCGGGAGGCTACCATCTATCTTCCAACAGCTGTTTCAGTGGATGCCCTCCCCCAACCTTCTCTGAGCTTTTGGGGTCCTTGTGATCTGGCCATTTAGCCCATGGTGTGCAAAAAAGTGCCGTTCAGAGGTAAAACAACCCAACCCAACCTTTATATATTTTTGTTCTAGATAAAGGTATTTTTAGTTAAAATTACTCAATCAACACAATTACTCATCATTATTGCCAGACTGGCACAGTCTGGCCGTAATGAACGGGAGTCTTAATTAATAATACGCGTAACTGACCTACCAAACAATATTACTCTACGTAAAATTAATAAGTCAATAGTGTGTAATTAAAGAAAACAGTTACAAGCATACAAATTATGGAAGTTTCATCACTTTTGTGGAACTCCTGGGTTGTTCGGACATTACTTTATATAATTGCCAATGTGCCTCATAGTTTAAGAAAGTTTGAGGAATGTTCATTTAAAAGATTTCTGGTTGAAGATAATTTATTCGTAGGCTTATTTCTTTGAACTTTCCCTAAAAATAAATGTAAGGGTGTAAATCTTCTGGAAATTTTCTTATCATCTCTTCTTTCCAATCTTTTTTCATCTTTACCCCTCATTTCATTTTCGTAAAAATTAGAAATCTCACCTCTGAGACTCTCTCTCCTATTACCAGTCTCTCCCGAAGTTCCCTCCATCAGTGTCTCCTGTATTGTCAGTTTCTCCGAGGGTAGAACCAGAATTAGCGGAGATAATATCAACGTAGGCACAGTACTACTCGAATCTCGGAATATTAGATTTCGTTCTTGCTGTTAGAGTCTATCCCGGCCTTTTGCATGATAACTGAATTCAAACTAATATTTTCATCTTAAGATGCGCATTCTTTAAAGGTTTTTGATTCAATTATAGTAATAATAATGCACAAACGAAATATTTCAAAACGATGCTACAGGGATAGTACAGACTAGGCAATCTAACTCCGATTAAGTGTTAACAGAAAGGTTAACAGATAGCCAAATTTCTTTCTCCAAACTCTTATGAAAAATGTGGGACAAATACGGAAAGGGGAGGCAGAAAAAAGTATAACAGGGAAGAAACTTCGTTTTTCAACGTTTCGCGAAATCAACCATACACTAGCGCATATATTCAAATAGTGACTCATAGTTTCATACAATGGGGTACATTAGTGGCGCATAAATTCATACAATGGCACATATATTCATACAGTGGTGCATATATTCATAGAGTGGTGCATATATTCACAGAGTAGTGCAGATATTCGTAAAGTGACACATATATTCATACCGTGACGCATATATTCATAACATGATGCATATATTCATACTGTGACGCATATATTCATAATGTGATGCATATATTCATAACGTGATGCATATATTCATAACGTAATGCATATATTCATAACGTAATGCATATATTCATACCGTGACGCATATATTCATACAGTGGCGCATATATTCATACAGTGGCGCATATAGTCATATAATGACACATATATTCACAGAGTGTAGCTTTTATTCATACAGTGACAGACACACACATACACACGCATATATATTAATACAGTAGCGCATATATTTATACAGCGGAACATATTGTTGCGGATTTCAAAAATGGATAGCCACTGAGCGTGAGTATTAAAAGCTATATTTCAAAACCAAATTCAATACAAGGTAAATTGTTACAAAGGAAATATGGATGAAGTATCTTATTAACAAATCAACTATTAACATGCACAAGTCATCAATCTTCCTGCGTAGAGCACACAATATCAGCTCTGTGTATTTTACTAAATACTACCTTTTACTTGATTTACCAGGTCACCCGAAGATCTTCACTCGTAAACCAATTCTCGTCCTGTGCTAATAACTGTTCACACACTAGCCGAACAAAAAGACAGTCCGTGTAGACATTCGAAGTTAGCCATAAAAGTTCCCACTTTTATACTTCCGTGTATACACAACACATCAAGTTACTTCTTGATACTTAACGATAAAAGATCCCACTTTTATCCTTCCGCGTATACACAACACATCAAGTTACTTCTTGATACTTACGCGCACTGTCTCAGAACAGCTCACCGTCCATTTTCGAACTCTCCGACCGTTACAACACAACGACCGTTACAATACAAAACGACCGTTAACTCTCCACTCTTCTTCTCCAAATTCTCCCAAAGTTCTTATTCGTTGGCTGAAACTTTGCTTTCGGTTGCCAGATTCTTCTGTCGTAACACTGCCCCCTTCCTAGGTCTTGTTCGTCCCGAACAATTCTGGATTCCAAAGCTTCTTCAGTTCTTCGATGAAACAGGGCCAAACGATCCACGTGAACCACCTTGCACTTTGTAGCTGGACGTCGACGAATGCGATATACCACGTCTGTGTCAAAATGAAAGCGAATCTCATTATGACGTAGATTTCTTTTCTGACTGAAGCCTCGTCCACAAACATAATACGTGTAAGGCCTATAGCCCTTGGGAACACGTTTATGTCTCTGCAGGGAGAAGAATCGACTAAGAGTTTTCGTGCAAAACCTGTAAAAAGTTTTCTTCTTTGTCGAAAGTTTTCTTCTTTGGATTTTTACTTCTATCAAGAGTAACAAGGAATGAAAGTCATTAGTGACATAAAATCTAGGGAGAAGTTTCATCCTCCAGTCTGACCCTTTTGTCAGTTGACTTTCCCTTAATTCAGAACTGTCGTGATGAACCTTCAGCCATATTTCACCTGATTCCATTTGATCCCCAAGGTGCTTCACAAATATAATATCAGCTCCATAATTCTTTTTAGCTCTTCGGTCCATCTCCTCCTTCCATACTCTTGCTAGAACTGCAGCTTCTAATCCGACAACCTTACCTGTTTCTCCTGTATAAGTGAAATCAGTGATGTGTCGGGCTGCTAGCAATATTTTTTCTGTTTTACCTTCACATAGCCAGCTTGCAACATCTTCAGATACTCCTTGTTCTATTAACATGTTACGAAACTTGTTCAAAGCATTGCCGTTATGCAGAACCTTACGGACACGTGATGCTTCATCTACCCTATTATCCACAATGTTCACAAAACGCAGAAGTTCTCCTAACTCTTCGACGAGCTCTTGCAGTTCCAAGGATCCGTTACCAAGGAAACACTGAACAGCTTCCATCACTTCCAGAGAGTTGTCAACAGAGTTTTCAAGAGGTGAATCCATGTTGCTGATAACAGCTGAACAACTCAAACTCTTCATTCCACGAGCTTGTGATGCTGCAACCATTTTCTTAACTAAATCAACAGCAACATCTTCTGTACTGATGAGATCAATAGCTCCTTTTCCGAATTCAACATCATAAACCAAAGCACACACTCCTTCAGCCAGCTTTTTGGACACAATTGAGCATATCATTAGAGGAACGCTATCTATGGTAGCCATCAGATCCTTGTAGCGGTAAATCTCCTTATCTGTTGGCACCAGCTCCTCTGTCTGTCCTACGATGCAGCATCCGACGTCTTCCATCATCTGCTCGATTTTATCTTTAGTGCAGTCGACTGTGAAGCCAGGGATGGATTCCAATTTGTCCAGAGTATCTCCCGTCAATTGGAGAGCACGACCGGAGATCATAGGGACCTTGAGACCTAAAGCAGCAAGTGCAGGAGCCAAGACAAGACTCACTTTGTTGCCGACACCTCCTGTGCTGTTTTTATCTACCATCCGATGGCGCCACTCGGGTCTCCAGCAAAACACATGACCCGAGGAGGTCATATTTGCTGTTTCTTCCGAATTCACTTTCTTGGAGCTCTCATTGTAATTAGCCAGGGAAATATCACTCATGATTGCCAAATTGTTCATTCTGGAGATCAGCGACGAGTTCTGTAACATGATATTGTCCACTTTAGAGCTCTTGTAGTCGTGATAAAACTTTTCTATATCCTTATAATCTAAATGGTTATAATGCCCAAATCTGCACATTGACTGTTCAGAAAAGAAATTCAGCGTGGCTACGTTGAAATTATCTGAGGGATTCACTTCTCTCTGATCGTAACTCTGAGGCTTAGTTTCATCCAGAAAGTTAGTCTTTGAAGTACTGTCTCTGCCTGAAGCTCCTTTACTAGCATCACCTGTTACGCTTCTAAGCCATTCTTCGGAATTCTTCTTTCTTAAATCCCCACTTTCTATAAACGATTCGAGTGTGGCTATATGTTTCGGAAAAATCTCTCCGACTTCCCCAGTAACGTCGAATGGCACTTTGTATCTATGATGAATGGACGCCTCTTCTTTACTCGGACCACTCTGCGAAACGTAAACTCTGTTTTGTTCCCCTTCATTACCACTCGTTACTCTACCTTTGCGATAATTGTCCATGACGTATTTTGTTGACAGCGAGGAATAGAATACCTTTCGTGTGGATCTCTCTTCAGATCGTGCCAGACTTGTATACCTAGGTATTTTGAAGTGCAAAGCATACTGTATAGTCTCACAGCTCGATGATCTGTGTGATTGTTCTTCACAGTTCCTAGACATGTCACCAGCGACATAGACACTCTGCCATGCATCACCAGTAGTTGCGTGGTCAAAGGCATTATCTGCGCTATATCTACGATTCTTGATTTCCAGTAGCAGATCCACATTTTTATATGCGTTGCCTTTCTCTTTTCCATGTTTACAATCTAACTTAACACTATCAAGATCACCTTTTTCACTGACAAATTCAACATTTAAACTATTGCATTGTCTATTGAGTTCGGTTTTACTATCCTTGAACTGATCAATAATCTTACCAACTCGAGAAGCCACTTCAGTTCTCATCTCAGTATTTTGTGCGGCTATTTCGGCTTTCAAATCATCTTTTTGAGAAACTATCTCCGTTCTCAACTCATTATTTTGTGCGGCCATTTCGGCTTTCAAATCACCTATTTTATCGCTTTGGGCAGCTAGATCACTTTTAATATCAGTCATCTGCGTAGCCATATCGGCTTTCATATCAGTCACCAGCGTAGCAATAACGGCTTTCCTATCAGTCATCAGCGTAGCAATAACGGCTTTCCTATCAGTCATCAGCGTAGCCATAATGGCTTTCCTATCAGTCATCAGCGCAGCCATATCGGCTTTCATATCAGTCATCAGCGTAGTCATAATGGTTTTCCTATCAGTCATCAGCGCAGTCATATCGGCTTTGAAGCTATTTATCAACTTTACTAATTCATCCATACTTCTAGTTAACGGCATTCAATTAATTAATCATAATCCCACTTCTGACACCAAATGTTGCGGATTTCAAAAATGGATAGCCACTGAGCGTGAGTATTAAAAGCTATATTTCAAAACCAAATTCAATACAAGGTAAATTGTTACAAAGGAAATATGGATGAAGTATCTTATTAACAAATCAACTATTAACATGCACAAGTCATCAATCTTCCTGCGTAGAGCACACAATATCAGCTCTGTGTATTTTACTAAATACTACCTTTTACTTGATTTACCAGGTCACCCGAAGATCTTCACTCGTAAACCAATTCTCGTCCTGTGCTAATAACTGTTCACACACTAGCCGAACAAAAAGACAGTCCGTGTAGACATTCGAAGTTAGCCATAAAAGTTCCCACTTTTATACTTCCGTGTATACACAACACATCAAGTTACTTCTTGATACTTAACGATAAAAGATCCCACTTTTATCCTTCCGCGTATACACAACACATCAAGTTACTTCTTGATACTTACGCGCACTGTCTCAGAACAGCTCACCGTCCATTTTCGAACTCTCCGACCGTTACAACACAACGACCGTTACAATACAAAACGACCGTTAACTCTCCACTCTTCTTCTCCAAATTCTCCCAAAGTTCTTATTCGTTGGCTGAAACTTTGCTTTCGGTTGCCAGATTCTTCTGTCGTAACAATATATTCATACAATAGCGCATATATTCATACAGTGTTTATTTTTTCATACAGTGACATTTATGTTCATACAGTGACACATATATTCACATAGTGTAGTTTTTATTCATACAGTGACATATATATATATATTCATTCAGTGGAGCATATATTCATACAGTTGCACATAATCATACAGTGGCTCATATATATTCATAGAGTAGGATGTATTATCATACAGTGTCACTTTTCACTAATCTTCAGGGTGTATGATTTGAATCGGAGTTATATCAGTTGATAGCGAACGAAGCTCGTAATCTGATGTTCCCAGGTTCGAGGCCCAACTTGGCTCAGTTAATATTTACTTCTCTAATCTGACTCTTGCATTAGGGAGAAAGGAGACACCGATGGGCTTGGAAAAACTGTCCTTTGTTGAATTGTACGGAAACCCTTCGTTCCGTGTGTTAGAGATCCTTATCCTGTTCACGTTAAAGAACACGCTGAATGACTTTGATGGGAGGTTTCCACCTCTCTTCCAACAGAGGTCCAATATACTTCCTTCCCCAACCTTCTCTCCGAGCACGTGGGGCCTATGTGACCTAGCCATTTAGCTCATTGTGTGCAAAAAAAAAGTGCCCTTCAAAGGCAAAAAAAAACAGTGCAACCTAATTTAATAAAGCGATTATTTCTTGCTAATGATGCTAATACGAATCCTTTTCAGAAAAACTGGAGGAAGTATCCCATTTGAAACTACGTGATGATTTACCCCATATAATTCTACTTCTCTCCCACAATGATTTCCACGGATTTCGGACTCAACATTCTTAAAAAAGTGTATAAATTACAAGCGTATTTACAGTCTATACAATTCATCGTACTTAATGAAAGGGGAGATCATAACATATATCACAGTCACTCAGAAAATAATACCCCACAATTTTTTTACAGATCTCTATTTCTTCTACAACATTGTCATAAGCATTATTGTTTACATCTAGGAACATAATCCAATTTTTCTTTATGATCAGCGTAATGCTCAACCGTCTTGCACCACCTCAGAATAAAAGCCTGTATGCCTTCACTGTGAATGCAATTGTGAAGGTCGGGGATGTCCGTCTTTTGCAGATATCTGCGTGGTTTAACTGTGTTGCAGTCATTAGTACTAATCCCATACGCATTCTGAAGTCAATTGTCGATGTTCCTAGCGTATTCCTTTTTTCCTGTGTAGATGTTTCCAACAGCCTTTTTTTCACACACTAATGATTCATTAACATCACATTGCTTCGACCGTTGTCCATGTGGGTTGCCAAGTTTGATTAATGCTACATCAGTGATTGCTCTCATAAGAGACTGCTTGAGAAAAATAATCTACCCTCAATTTAATATTATTTTAACTTTTCTGTCATATCCCCGTGGAAATGGTAATAAGTTTCCTAAGCGTGTACTGCAATATATTTTTCCTGTAGAAATTAAGTTTGTTAACAAGATATAATTTTCTTATCTTCCCAAATTAATTCTACTTTCGGACATTTGCTGTTGTTAATTAAGTTTAAAAGGAGTCTTCTGTATAGTTAAGTAGTGGATTCAAATCATATTGTTTATCACTTGCGAAACGTTAAAAATATTTTGATTTAATCTTTTCTTAGTGTAAAGTAAAATTTTTTAGGCTTTCAAACTACCTCGAAAAAAAAAACCCCCCCAACAAACCACTCTTTGTCATTAAGTGTAGATTTTTGTTCACATACCGGGCGAAGTTTTCTTATACTTTCAATTATTAAGCATGTCTCTAAAATTTGAAATTTGAAATTACTTCGAAATATTCTATAAGAGTTTATAATTTAAGAAAGAGATTCTTGTGTTTGGAGATGTTCAAAGAACCTTCTTTCTGGAACGTATAGAAATTCTTGCTGTTTTTTTTTTTTATTAATTTCACGTTTTTCTGAATTAGAGATTCATGTTTATTTTAGACGTGTTTTATTCTGTTTCTATTTTGAAAAATATCATCATATATTATTTTACATGAAAACAGCGTTTACGAAATCATTCTTATATAATATACAATAATTAAAAAAAGAATGATAAAATTGATATAAATTACAGATAATGATTTAAAAATTTAATAATAAGCGAGATAAAGTTATTGACAGATATTAAAATGGAAATAAACTACAAACATTAACTTAAAAAAATACTCTAAAAACAAAATAAATTACTACAAAAATTTGTCTCTTCTTCTTTAGGTCTAAAGTGTGATACATATGTTTTCGAATGTATGAAAATAGTATTATGAGTGTTCAGTGTTATAAGCAATTAATCATCATTTTGATTCAAATGTTCAAGTATTATTACGCATAAATAAAAGCGCAACAAACTCGAAAACAAACCAAATGCTTTCTTATATACGTGTTAAAAATCAAAATGCGAAACAGCGAAGTTTGAATAAATGTAAATAAATAAGCCAACACAGCTGGTTCTGTAATGGTAAATGCTCAGAATTCTCTTTGTGAAATATAATGTTACGTTTTTACATGTATTTTTGTATCGCCAACTGATGAAATTTAAATAAATACATTTGTTGTGTGAAATCTGTCTGAGTTTTTTTGCTTGCTTATTTAAATTTATAATCTTTTTTTGAATATTACGGGTTACAATGTATTTGAAAATTTTTCAAAATATCTCAGGCAAAAAGTGTAAAATGTAAAACAATAAATCGGCAGTTTTTGATTTATTTTCTTATTGTTTGGTTATTGTGCATTCAGATTACAATTTTTTCTCTATTATCTCATGTAACAAATAGACCTTTTTCAGATATAGGCGTATGAATGCACTGAACCAAGTCTACCTTGACAATGAAGGCCGAGACAACTCTTTTCATGACGTCACGTATGGAGGGAAATTGTTTTTAAATTTTGATGTAATATTACTGCAGGTTGCTTAGGTTATACCATGCAAATGAATGAAACAATAATTAATATAAATATAATAGAATAAAACAACTAAAATAGTTAAAATTGCATTCATTTAAAAAAATTTACTATTTTTGTATTTTGCATTACGCCATAAGAGTAATATATTTAATATTTTATTAATTTTTAGTTATATATTTTATAGCTTCCTGCCATAATATTATAGTAAAAATTACCTCCATATGTGACATCATTAATTTGCAATAGCAAGTAGCCAATCCAAGTTGCTAATTTTCCATTACTCCCTTTTATCTGTTTATTCGTTTATCCTGTGACATCATTAAAGTAACTACCATGGCCTTAACCACCGAGGTAATCTTGAATGAGCCTCGTTCTCCATTTAGATCAGTTGTCATTTTTAATCTCTCTACATTAAAAAATGTGCCTTTAAGAGGTAAAGCAACCCAACCCAGAACTAATAACACCCTCCGTATCCATCTACAACTAAGATGTTGTACTCATCACCTCAAACAAATGGATGGGAACCTTAAAAAGCCTTTCCTGCTTTTCCTCATTCGGTATTGCTGACTAATAGTGGAGTGCTTTCTCCGAGAAGATTTTATCCGAAATTTTATCTTAAAAATAAATTTCAAACAAAACATCCAGTAATTAATGCCACTAAAAGCAACATAGTTGGCCAAAACACAACAGCACATTACAAGCAATATTTTGAGAACAAGCTACATCAACACCAAAGCCACATACCGGAACAGCTTTGTTTATCAAAGCGAGAATAATCGCGGCTTCTTCTTCTTAATAATAATAGGAAGTCACGTTCGATCTCTGTCGAATCATCAGTGATGGAGAACGTGTCTCCGAAAACGCCTTGTTATCCAGTGGTGATGATAGCATCCATTGTCGGATGCTGACACGAAGCGCACGCACCTAAGGACTGCGATCCGTCTTTATCGTTCACCATGACAGCCGCGTAGGATCCCCTCTATTAATGGAAAACAACTAGCTAAGAGCTTCAAATGCCCAAAGCCTGTGTTTCATAATGTCACTTCTGAGAGACTGGCAGAGGTGAATGGCCTACAACAACATAATATCCGTTACTTTGTGGTGTGAAAGAGAGGATCCGGTTTAGTCTAGAAATTTAAACTTCGTCGAAACTTAAAGGTATCAGTAATAATTGTAATAATGGCAGCTAAATTAGGAAGAGATCTATGTTATAAGAATTCAGAATAAGAGCTCAAAATTCTTAAATAAGGTTTTTTAAGGAAAAAATTAATGAAAATAAAGCTCTCAATCAAATCTATTTAAATCTCGATTTTCAGCAATTTACAAATATTTACCAGAAGTTAATTCAACCTTAAACAAAAGCATTATTTCCAATCATTTAATAAAGCAAGTGTGTATTTTAAAAGTATTTGGTTGTTTTACTTCTGAGCGGCACTTTTTTGCGCAAAATGGGCTAAAATGGCCGGGTCACAAGTAGCCAAAAGCCTCAGAGAAGATTGGGGAAGGGAATCAATTATAAAGCTGTTAGGAAACAGATGTTAGCTTCCTGTCAAGGCCATCCAGCATGTTCTTTATGGTACATTGAGTATGTCACACTATTGCCACAGCTTAACGTTCCCTCCGACGGACGGTGGGGGCGAAGGTGGCTCAATGGGTAGCGCTCCAGGATCGTAATAAGGTTCGAATCCCACCTGGATCAGCGTTGAGATTTAACTCCACAAAACTCCTCGCCCTGTTTTCAGTCAGTAGGGGATACCGATGGGCTTGGAAAGGCCGGCGGCAGTCGGATGGGATGTAAATCGGTGGTCTCATGTGCTAGAGAGCCATACTGTGTGCACGATAAAGAACGCGCTGGATGGCCTTGACGGAAGGCTACCATATGTCTCCTTAACAGTTCTCCAGTTGGTCCCCCCCACACCAATCTTCTATAATACCTCGGGTTCCTTGTGATCTGGACAATTAGTCCATTGTGTGCAAAAAAATGCCTCTCAGAGAATTCAACCCAAAACAACAATCTCCGACAGACGGCGGCTTTTTCAAGCCTAGAGGTGTCCTCTTTCTCACCGAGGGTAGAATGAGGGCTAGCAGAAACAAATCTCAACGAATGCATAACCGGGTTTCGAACCTGGGAACTGCAAATTACCAGCCTGGCACGCTACCGAATGAGAAAACTCCGGCTCCTTGAAGCCGGAGTCGTCTTTTGGCTTTCGTAAGAAATTCTGAAACTTTTGGGACGAAATTATTTTTTTAAAAAGTGTCTTTTGATGATGTTTTTATCTCTGAATATAACTTTAAGCCAAATCTGAAAAATGGTTATTAATTTAAAAAAATATTATTCCTAAATATATTGTATATAAGATAAAATGTTAGGCACTTGCTGAACTGGGGCGGGGGTGGCTCAGCCTGTATCGCGCTAGGCTCGTAATCTGTAGTTCCCAGGTTCGAGTCCCAGCTGGGTCAGCGTTGAGATTTATCTCCGCAAAATTCCCCGCCCTGCCCACGGTCAGTAGGGGACACCGATGGGCTTGTGAAAGGCCGCCGTCCATCGGATGGGACGTTAAGCCGTGGCCCCATGTGCGGGAGAGTCATACCCTGTGCACGTTAAAGAACACGCTGGATGGCCTTGACGAGAGGTTACCATCTGTCTCCCAACAGCTGTTCCAGTGGGTCCCCTCCCCTAACCTTCTCTGGCCTTCGGGGTCCATGTGACCTGGCCATTTAGCCCATGTGTGCAAAAAAAATGCCGCTCAGAGGTAAAACAACCCAACCCAACTTGCTGAACTATACCCGGCACCTGCCCGAGTCTTTCTTTTAAGATTCAATCTGAATATTCATTCTGAATCTTCTAGTGCACTAAAGATTAATTTTGTGAATAATCTCTGTCCTCCCCCAATCCTTTAGCATAGATTCAACACACACATATATATGTCGGTGTTCTAATGAAAAGGGAAACGATGAAATGCAGTGCTCCCAACTTTAAATGATGAAATCACGCTTAAACTTTAGCAAATAGAAACAATATATTTTGCAGCAATTACCTTTTTCCTATAGAAATAATTTGATAAATATTTTTGCTTCTAAGCAAGCCTCGCTTTTGGAATTTTAACTTGAAATTGGCCACTGTAATTTGGACGACAACAGAAAACACTCTGTCAAATTTTGAAGCTTCTACCGCGATTTTCTGATGAGTTATGGCTGCCAAGGACACATAGACATCGTCTTCTATTATTATAGATAACGTGGAGATTATGGAGTCCGCGAAAACTTTCCTCATCATGCGAAAGGCATGATGAGGAATGTTTATACTAAAGAATTCTAGTACATTTCGTTATATGAAAATAATTCACAGCAATAAGATAAATCCTTCGAAAAAAAAATATCCGGACATCCGTGTAAATGGGGCACTGCGACCATTCCGATGGCCGAGTAATTAGCCCGCTTCACTACCAAACAAAGTGACCTGGTTTCGACCCGGTGGGCTTGGAAATGCCGCCGTCCGTCGGATGCGACGTTAAGCCTTGGGTCGGTGTTTATGAAAGAGCCATATCCTGTGCACGTTAAAGAATACGCTAGATGCCATCGACAGAGCTACCATCTGTCTCCTAACAACTGTCCAGTGGTTTCCTTACCCAACCTTCTCTGAGCTCTTCAAGTTCTTGTGACCTGTCCATTTAGACCATTGTGTGCAAAAAAACAGCCGCTCAGAAATAAAACAACTCAAAACAACCTAAATTCCGTAGAGAATACGCTAGAGTCAAAGCTTTAGGTCCCATCTGTGGACCGGCGTCCTTTGCAAACCCATTGGTGTCTCCTACTGACCAAAGGCAAGATGGGGTAGTTTCATGGAGATAAATCTCAATGCTGGCACAGGTGGAATTCAAACCAAGAAACTTCAGATTACGAGTCTGACGCGCTACCAACTGAGTCACACCCACTCCTAATATATCGCTAATACTTTCGAACATACCACGCTACTAAATATCTCTGCGGATACCTGAACAGGGCGGGGGTGGCTCAGTTGGTAGCGCGCCAGGCTTGTAATCTGTAGTTCCCAGGTTCAAGTCCTAGCTGGGTCAGCGTTGAAATTTATCTCCGCCCTTCCCACGGTCAGGGGACACCATTGGGCTTGGATTAAAGCCGCCATCCGTCGGATGGGACATTAAGCTTCTTCCCTTGTGCGGGAGAGCCATACCCTGTTCACGTTACAGAACACGCTGAATGGCCTTGACGAGGAGTATTATATGCCTCCCAACAGCTGTTCCAGTGGGTCCCCTCCCCCAACCTTCTCTGAGCCTTCGGGGTCCTTGTGACGTGACTATTTAGCCCATTGTGTGCGAAAAAGTGCCGCTCAGTGGAGAAAATAACCTAAGATACCTGCATACATACAAAGTCTAGAATGTTTACAATACATATTACTATTGTAAATTGTAGAAAAAAAATTACATTTAAATTAAAATATTTTACCGTATTTTTCTGATATGTTTGTAATGTAAAAATATTATAATAGAAGTCTGAGGCTCAAGCCCATTAAACTCTTTTCCCAATTCCTATCCATTCTTCACAAATCTGGCACGCCGAAAGACTAGCAAGTCTTATATATACCGACAGAAGAAATATTTACACATTTTTGATTTAGATAATAAGTATAAATAGATCGACAACACACTTCGATCTATTATTCATTTGGTATTAATATTTGAAAAAAAAATTAAAATATATATTTATATAACAGTAAATATTTCAAATTATTTGAAAGTCTACATTAATGAAATTGATTTTTCTTTCTTTATTTGTTTATAAAAATATATGCTACCTACAGCAAAAATTAACAAAAATTTATAAATAACTATTTTGAGTCAATTGCCAGACGTGCAACGTAAAGGAATCGACCGATTCATGATTTGCTGAATTGTACTGCTTACTCGATCCAGAGAAACAACCTAATAGCAAAATTACAAACAGAAAATATTTTTGAACTAAGTCTGCACATTTTACTTGGGTTGGGTTGTTTTACCTCTGAGCGGCACTTTTTTGCACACCATGGGCTAAATGGCCAGGTCTCATGGACCCCGTAGGGTCAGAGAAAGTTGGGGGAGGGACCCACTGGAACAGCTGCTGGGAGACAGATGGTAGCCTCCCGTCAAGGCCATCCAGCGTGTTCTTCAACGTGCACAGGGTATGGCTCTCCCGCACACGGGACCACGGCTTAACGTCCCATCCGACGGACGGCGGCCTTTCCAAGCCCATCGGTGTCCCCTACTGACCGTGGGCAGGGCGGGGAATTTTGCGGAGATAAATCTCAACGCTGACCCAGCTGGGACTCGAACCTGGGAACTACAGATTACAAGCCTGGCACGCTACCGACTGAGCCACCCCCCGCCCCAGTTTACTTGGACAAGAAGATCTGACTATTCGCAAAGTTTGCTATAATGAAACAATCAAATTTTTAAATGATGCGAATCTTTTCCATAGGATTTAAGAATTTTTTTATCGAGGTTTTGTAACATAAAGGTCATCAGCTTCTTGACATTATCCAACCTTGCCATCCGGAGGAGAGAGTCGAAACACTCGAACATATCCAGAGAAAACATTTATTTTGTCTGATGATTATGATCAAGAAAAATCTGTTGAAAATCACATAAACTTAAATTTCGATAAGTTACTGTAGAAGGAACTGAATTATCCCCGAAAAACGCAAATGCGTCAATCAATGATATCAATGATCATGACAACGAATATCAATGATATTCGTTGTCATGATCGATAATAGTCGGTAGCGCGCCAGGCTCGTAATCTGTAATTCCCAGGTTCGAGTCAAAGCTGGGTCAGCGTTGAGATTTATCTCCGCAAAATTCCCCGCCCTGCCCACGGTCAGTAGGGGACACCGATGGGCTTGGAATAATCCGTCGGATGGGACGTTAAGCCGTGGCGCCGTGTGAGGGAGAGTTATACCCTGTGCACGTTAAAGAACACGCTGAATTGCCTTGACGGAAGGCTCCCATCTGTCTCCCAACAGCTGTTCCAGTGTGTCCCCTTCCCCAACTTTCTCTGAGACTTCGGGGTCCATGTGACCTGGCCATTTAGCCCATGGTGTGCAAAAAAGTGCCGCTCAGAGGTAAAACAACCCAACCCAACCCATGATCGATAATAATGTCGTACCCACATTTTCACTTTAGAAATTAATATATCTTTGTATAAATTGGAAACTTTTCACAAATTACTAACCGAAGAAAATAGGATTTTTACGCTAAAGACACTTTTGATGAAAATTTTTAAGGCACCGATACTTTTATTTTACAATGGGCAGGTAGCTAACTTACACAACACTAAGTTCGTGATGTGTTCTGCTATGAGGCCAAACACGTAGGTTACCATTTTAGATAGATATATGTATATGTAAACGATGTTCAAGTCATGTGAGATGTTCTGGCTCAGCTCATTGTTTTTTAGCAAGAACACTGACAGTTTCCAGTAATTTATTGTGCAAATTTAATTTAATAATTAAATTTGCACAATAATTTGCAAATAAAATTGCAATAATTGCACACAAATTTGCAAATTGCTATGGAATGGTGGGTCATAGTTGAATTGTGTAAAAAAATTCTCTGTACTTGAATATTTCATTTGGCTTAAAAAAAACGACCTTTATAAGACAGCTTTCTCCTGTGAACTCGACATTTTAAAATCTGACCGTTTGGAAAGCAGTAGTGCATCTATAGGGCTACAGTAAAACTTTCTTGAGTTAGAATGCAGCATACCGCATGTCTTTGAAGTAAACAGTTTTCTTTCAATTCAAATTTGCTTAGGACTTCTGGCCCACCCTGTATAATTCTCTGAATAAAAATTAATGAAGCTTTTAGAAGAGCTCAGCTATTAAAAGGAACTGGAATACCACCCACCTCATTCATTTTTCGCCACTTCGTTTATCTCTGGTGTGGATGTTGGCTCAGTTATCTCTGGTGTGGATGTTGGCTCATCGGCCTCGTAATCTGCAATTCCCAGGTTCAAACAAATAGTGCGCGTTTTTTGAGATATTTTCCACTAACTCCTACTTTGCCTTCGGTGGGAGAGAAAACACCATTTGTCTTTCAAAAGCCGCCGTCCGTCAGATGGAATGTTATAACATGACACTTTGTGAGGGGAACCATAGTTTGTCAACGTTAAAGAACACGATGTGGGGGGGGGGGGGGGCTTTGATGGGTTTCCATCTATCTATTAGCAGCTGTCCATTGTATTCCCTTTGCTATCTGGTCATTTAGCTCTTTAGGTGGAAACAAGTGCTGATAAGAGGTAAAGCAATCAGCTAGGTATTTTCTTAGTTTATCACTAAATCTATCCTGCTACCAAGAGTTCTAATGATGAATGTTTATTCCGTGAACATATTTTTCAAGAAAGTAAATCAGTCAGTACAGTCTAAGTCAGATAATCTCATATCTCTATATATTTCTAGAAATACATAAATTCCGTCCATTTTAACAATTTTATCCGACTCACATGAAAAACAGAAAATATTTAATACTAGTTAAGCCGCGCCAAATAGTTGGTGCGAAACATATGTCCATTAGTCAATTTTCCCTCCATAACTTCATTCGTAATCTTCAACTTTAAAGTACTATCCACAATCTGAACTTAATCGTAATTCCATTCTCAATGCAACAGAAGACACCGCCATCAGATATTTCGAATGTTTTCAAAGGGTTTACTCCCAACCCAATGCAGCTAAGAACGCGATCTCCTAACCCAACACAGCGAGAACTAAGTAGGACCACTACATGAAATTTGGACCGATCGATCAAGTATCTGTGGAACCATGGGGTTGGGTTGTTTTACCTCTGAGCAGCACTTTTTTGCACACCATGGGCTAAATGGCCAGGTCACATGGACCCCGAAGGCTCAGAGAAGGTTGGGGGAGGGGACCCACTGGAACAGCTGTTGGGAGACAGATGGTAGCCTCCCGTCAAGGCCATCCAGCGTGTTCTTTAACGTTGGGTTGTTTTACCTCTGAGCAGCACTTTTTTTGCACACCATGGGCTAAATGGCCAGGTCACATGGACCCCGAAGGCTCAGAGAAGGTTGGGGGAGGGGACCCACTGGAACAGCTGTTGGGAGACAGATGGTAGCCTCCCGTCAAGGCCATCCAGCGTGTTCTTTAACGTTGGGTTGTTTTACCTCTGAGCAGCACTTTTTTGCACACCATGGGCTAAATGGCCAGGTCACATGGACCCCGAAGGCTCAGAGAAGGTTGGGGGAGGGGACCCACTGGAACAGCTGTTGGGAGACAGATGGTAGCCTCCCGTCAAGGCCATCCAGCGTGTTCTTTAACGTTGGGTTGTTTTACCTCTGAGCAGCACTTTTTTGCACACCATGGGCTAAATGGCCAGGTCACATGGACCCCGAAGGCTCAGAGAAGGTTGGGGGAGGGGACCCACTGGAACAGCTGTTGGGAGACAGATGGTAGCCTCCCGTCAAGGCCATCCAGCGTGTTCTTTAACGTGCACAGGGTATGGCTCTCCCGCACACGGGGCTACGGCTTAACGTCCCATCCGACGGACGGCGGCCTTTCCAAGCCCATTGGTGTCCCCTACTGACCGTGGGCAGGGCGGGGAATTTTGCGGAGATAAATCTCAACACTGACCCAGCTGGGACTCGAACCTGGGAACTACAGATTACGAGCCTGGCGCGCTACCGAATGAGCCACCCCCGCCCCTGGAACCATGCGGAATTGATAATTTCTGCCACCACAGACGTACAAGAAACCGTGTCTCCCGTTCGTTCTCTCATTCGTAATGGCAACTATTATTAACATGATGATTTTTTCTTTTCAATTTTGTACAGTTACAAAATAATGTTTAATTTTTTTAAATTATTATTTTGTAACTATACAAGACAAATAAAATGACAAGTAAAAGGCAAATAACAAAGTTAAACGTTTTTTGTTCATCTTCTTCCTTCTCTGCTACTCTCAAATATTTACCCACAGCAAATAGAATATTTTTCTATTCGTCCAGATGGCAAAAAGATTTGTTTGGACTAATAAGTTGATAACTGGGGAAGAATATCTGCAGTATTTAAGAATGACAATCCATATTAGATTCGCTAAATCAAACTTTTATTTTAGACCAGTGTTTTCCAAACTTTTTCTCTTGGCGACACACTTCTTAAATGCATATTTCTCTTGGCGACACACTTCTTAAATGCATATTTCTCTTGGCGACACACTTCTTAAATGCATATTTCTCTTGGCGACACACTTCTTAAATGCATATTTCTCTTGGCGACACACTTCTTAAATGCATATTTCTCTTGGCGACACACTTCTTAAATGCATATTTCTCTTGGCGACAACTCTAAATGAACATCTTTTGACCACATAATTTTACTCAATAATTGGATCAACAGTACTTATTAAATGATCCGTTTGACACGACACATTTCTGAGATAGTTCATTTACCACAACTTCTGAATAGTCCATATACCACGACACTCTTCTGAAATAGTCCATTTAGCACGATAATAAATACCCCCTCAAGCAGCTGCTTGCCACAGAGGTCTGACTGGAGCCTGTCAGTTTATATGCTATAGTAGAAGATCTGAGAGGATGGCAGGACCTCAGCAGAAAAACGACACATACATCCATGCCTTACCTGAGGCACGAACCCAGGTCCCTTAGATCAGTAGCCAAGCGCGCTAACCACTCGGCCATGGGACGGCATTTACACTTCTGAAATAGTCCGTTTGGCATGACATATTTCTGAAATAGTCCATTTACTGCGACATATCTTAGGTAAAAAGCCAATTTTTTTGTTTAAACATATTTTAAAATTCAATCAATTTACACAAAAATCCATATAAAGCCCGAAATTTGACAGAACACAATAAAATCATAATAAAAATTTGTAAAAAAAAAGTACTAATGTACAAACTGTTATGCAGTATCATGGCTTTTCTTAAATTTTCGTGATATACCGATTGGCAATAAGTGATCTAGGGTAATATATGCATCAAAAATTCAAAGTTGTTAGATTAATAGTACTAAAAGGGTTGAAACTTTTTTTATTACCGTCGTACGGATAAAAAAAACCACAAGATTGCCAAACGTTTGCACTGTGGAAATCAGGATACACAAAGATGAACCACCGTGGCCAGGCCATTAGGAGATCAGTACCGCAGACTTCCTGTCCGAGTTTGTGGCTGGAGGCAAGGCGAGCGGAAACTCGGCTACCTGTACGTAATGACAGCCGGCAGCATGCAGCGGAGGCAGGACGGAAACGGACGTCACTCCGACAAAACGGCGGAAGTGGCCATCACTGTGGGCATAAAGTTCGACATTAAAGAAGAGTTTCTTGTTTCGGTGTGGCTTTCAAATTCACCGAATTTAAATCTCGGGCAAATAAATATTTCCCCATTTATGATAAGAAACGATTTAAATCGGAGAGATTATTGATTTCAGAATTGTGGGATTATAATAAGGAAGATATTAAAAGCAAGACATTATAAAGGACATATTCTTGTTCATAGTGCGGCTTTGAAGTTATCCGAAGTTTAATCTTTGTAAAATATAAAGTTTAGAAGTTGCGGATGAGTTCCAGACATTTGAAGTTCTTACTGAAGATTATTTAAAAGTTTGACATTAAACAACAGTGACTTATTCCTGGTTTGTCTTTTAAGATCCACAAATTTAAAGCTTAGGAAAAATAAATATTTGGGGATTTCGTTTTAGGAATGGTTTGAAATGGGATATTATTGAAAGTCAATCAAACGACCATACCAACTTGAGACTTGAACCCGGACCACGGTAACTGTAATGTAACCGTGTTTGTTGGGTTGTTTTATTTCTGAGAGTCATTTTTTTTTTCACACAGTGGGCTAAATGGCAAGATTACAAGGACCCCAAGGGATCAGAGAAAGTTGAGGTAAGGGGATCCAATAACAGCTGTTAGGAGACAGATGGTAACCTCCCGTCAAGCCGTACAGAGTGCTCTTTAATCTGTACAGGGAATGGTTCTGCTGTACATGGTAGCACTACGTAAGTCCCATCCTATGGCTGGCGGCCTTTTCAAGTCCACCATTGTCTCCTTCTTCTCACTTTACAGCATCTTCAGCCATAGGTCGATACTGCATAGACGAACATCCTCGAAAACGAGATTTATGGTTTGATAGACAGTATGTCCCAATACCTGTGTCGCCGCCAGAAGGGTAAATATCGCTTGAGTTCGAGATTATATTATAATTATTATTATAATTAATGAATAACGGTTAATGTTTTCTACATTTTGTCTCGAATTTGGAGTGTGCCTGACTCCGTCGTCAGCGCACCAGGCTCATAATCTGATGTTCCCAGGTTCGAATCCTAACTGGGCCTG
Source organism: Ryuthela nishihirai (assembly GCA_038380435.1). Lineage (NCBI taxonomy): Eukaryota > Metazoa > Arthropoda > Arachnida > Araneae > Heptathelidae > Ryuthela > Ryuthela nishihirai. Next base: position 33,871 of record JAWZYU010000389.1, on the reverse strand, counting down.
CTACGAAACTTTTCTCCGCTAAATCCCGTTCTGCTCTCGGTGAGAAAGGGAACACCGATGGGCTCTGAAAGGCAGCCGTCCGTCGGGTGGCGCATTAAGCTGTGATCGAATGCGCAAGAGAGCAATATTCTGTGTACATTAAAGAACACGCTGTATGTCCTTAATGGGATGCTCCATCTGTTTTTTAACAGATGTCCAGTGGATTCCTTCCCTCCCCCAATCTTCTCTGAGCCCTTGGTGGTCCTTGTGATTTGGCCATTTACTCTATTGTGTGAAAAAAGTGCCCCTCAGAGGAGGAAAAAAGTGCCACTCAGAGGCTCTATTGAGTGCAAAAAGTGTCCCTCAGAAGAGGAAAAAAGTGCCGCTCAGAGGCTCTATTGTGTGTAAAAAGTACCCCTCAGATGAGGAAAAAAGTGCCACTCAGAAGCTCTATTGAGTGCAAAAAGTGTCCCTCAGAAGAGGAAAAAAGTGCCGCTCAGAGGCTCTATTGTGTGTAAAAAGTGCCCCTCAGAGGAGGAAAAAAGTGCCGCTCAGAGGCTCTATTGTGTGTAAAAAGTGCCCCTCAGAGGAGGAAAAAAGTGACGCTCAAAGCAACTAAACCCAAAGAGTTGGAGAAGCAAAGATGATATATTGAACAGCTGTCAGGAAACAAATGTAAGTCACCCGTAAGTTATCCAGCGTGTTATTTAATTTGCACAGGATCTTCTTCACCTATACCTGAGTTTAAAGTTCCATCCGAAGGATAACTGTCTTTCCAAGCCCGTAAGTCTCTCCTTTGTAACTGAGGGCAGAATCAAGGTTGGGGGAGAATATCCCAACAGAGGCATAGTGGGGACTCCAAACTGAGTGAGTTTTGCTCGACAACATCTAAAATTATTATGAAACAGTGATTGAAATGCATTGATCTAATACGAACAAAGAAAATGAGTATTAATGAAGAATAAACCACACTCCTCAGCACTGAATTTCCTACACAAAGACGGTATCAATAGATTTTACCCGAATATGGCATGAAGGTATACACATTGTTCTATGCAAATGATCAGTCGAATTCAGCGTTGAGATTTATCTCTGCAAAACTCCTTGCCTCGGTCAGTAAGGGATACTGATGAGCTTGGAAAGGCAACCGTCCGTCGAATGGGAGGCAAAGCCGTGGCTCCTGTGCGGGAGCATCGTATCCTGTGCATATTAAGGAATACGCTGGATAGCCTTGACAGGAGGATACTATCTGTCTCCTAACAGCTGTCCAGTTGGTCTTCTCTCCTCAACCTTCTCGAGGTTGTGACCTGGTTATTTAGTCCATAGTGTGCAAAAAAAAAGTGCCGCTCAGAAGTAAAACAACCATCACAGTAAAATAGCTTCTGATAGCAAGAGTTATTAGCACTTGGTAGATGCGTTTATAGGTCAGTGAGTGAGGAATTATATCAGTTAATTGCGGAAAATTCCAAGATGCATCAGAGACAGATCTAGGGGGTAGCAATGACCATATCCCCCTTGAGAATTAAAACAAAAAATATTCCCTCAGGTAATGCTTGCAAGAGTGGTCTTACAGGAACCTGCCATTTTAATACGCCATAGAGGAGATCTGTGAGGAAAACGAGACCTCAGTAGAAAGACAACACAAACATTCATACCTCACCCTGGGCTCGAACCCAGTTCTCATTGATCAGCAGCCAAACCCGCTAACCGTTAATGGAAGCAAAGGTTATTCAATTTGTGTATAGTTCACGCATTTTTAAGACCACTAAATTGAAGGGAAAACTGTTATACTTCAAGGAGCCTCTTGCCCCTCCCTTTTTGCAGCTCAATTGCGTCCCTTCCCCCTCCCCCGCTTTAATTTCTGATAAAGCCGAGACTGATTAGATATGTAATATATAATACATGGAGTACTCAGCTGTATATAATTCCTGTGAGACGTTGCTACCATCCGACCTCTTTTAAAGGTGATGGGGTTGGATGATACGAGGAGCAAAACGTGATGGTTGAATGATGAAATACCTCATCCAACCTCTCTCAAGGGTAATGGGTTCATCACTTTTGAAAGAGGTCGGATGATGGTCCTCTGCAAGGCTGGTTAGTTCATCCGGGAAATAATGATCATGTTGACTGAGATGCCCGAATCATAGATAGATGTCGGCAATAAAGATATCAGGACCACAGCACTATCTGTCATACAGGAACGGGATCATCAGACAAATGTCATCATGGATAAATTGATCGAGCCGAAAAAAAAAGTAAAAGGGAGTTTCAAGAGACTAGATTTCCGTTATAATATAAATCCCCCCACCCGTGTCAGAGATCTTTAAAAATTTTATTGAAAAATGCATGAAAAAGTCATGAGTTTAATAATTTTGCCTCTATTACCTTTACCAACATTCTCAAGGGGGGAAGGCACGGCCCAATAATGTTTCAAATAATGTCCTGTGTATTTCCAAACAAAAAAAAAATAACTGACCAAATCTATTGGTCAGTGTTGCAAGAGTCTATGTAATAAAATATACTTTTACGCTTGAAAATTGCATATCTTTTTAATTACTTCCAAGTCTCGTTCTGATTAAGATGTTTCTTATTTCTCAGCACTCTCATCAACAAGCAAAGAAAGCTCATTTCAAGTGTTATTCAAACAATTGGCGTAAGAGAGAAAGTCTCGATCGTAATTAACTGTGGCATCTCTCCGGAGCCATTAGGTTGCTGTACACAAGCGATGGAGGTAGACATCCACGGAAGTCCATTAGAGAGGCTTAACGCAAACAAAACCTTACGCGCCGGGAAGAAACTCCTGCTGAGAAGGGAAACGATCCCTGTAATTGCAAGTTGCACTGCTGACATGCTTTTAATGAAGACGACACACTTCAGTGTCGGATTTTCGCTTAGAATTTTTTTTTCCTTGACTGTTAGTTGATCTTATTAATTGTTGCCTTTGTTTACCTTCCACTTATTACAGTTCATTCTTTGGGTTGTTTGGAAGTTCCACTTGGAAAAAAGCGATAGTTGTAAAAGTTTATTATTTGTAAGTTTTTTTAATGAATTGAAATGAAAGTTTTTTTTTAAACATCTCAAGCAATTAAATTTCATTTTAAATCGTCAGTTTGACATTTTTAGGACTGCAATATTTACCTATTAGATGATTTGAATATTTTTTATTGTCATCTATATTTGATTATTAAGAGTTTATTAGGAGATAAAATAAGAGTTATGTTTTATTGGAATGAAGTACATTAAACTTTTAGAGAAAAAAATTACGCATCCAAAAATTGAGCTAAGTTTTAAGTAAAGTACAAAGGTACCTTGAGAGATTTTTTTTCGAATCCTAATCGTTGGATTTAGCTGAACAGTTCTTTTCCGGTTGGTTTGTTCGACCTCTAAGCGGAATTTTTGTAGACACAAAGAGCTAAACTGTCAAGTCACAAGGACTTTGAGGTCTCTGAGAAGATTGGGGAAAAAGAATCCAACGAACAGCTGTTAAGGGACAGATGGTAGCCTCCCGTTAATGCCATCCAGCATATTCTTTAATATGCGTAGGATATAGCTCTCCTGCACATACAGGGGAGGGGATGACCCAGTCGGTAGCCGGCCAGGCTTGTAATCTGCAGTTCCCAGGTTCGAGTCCCATCTTAGTCAGTGTTGAGATTTCTCTCCGCGAAACGTCGCACCCTCGCCTCGGTCTGTAGGGGACACCGATGGGCTTGGAAAGGCCGCCTTTGTCGGATGAGACGTTAAGCTGTGGTCTCGGTCGTGTACGGGAGCGCTATTCTGTTAAGACACGTTAAAGAACACACTGGATGGCTTTGGCGGGAGGCTACCATCTATCCCCCAACAGCTGTCCAGTGGGTCCTCTTATGTCAAGGGCGGGGGTGGCTCAGTCGGTAGAGCGCCAGGCTCATAATCTGTAGTTTCCAGGTTACAGTCCCAGCTGGGTCAGTGTTGAGATTTATCTCCTCAAAACTCCCAGCCCTGCCCACGGTCAGTAGGGGACACCAGTGGGCTTGAAAAGGCCGCCGTCCGTCGGATGGGACGTTAAGCCGTGGACCGTGTGCGGGAGAACCATACCCTGTGCACGTTAAAGAACACGGTGGATGGCCTTGACAGGAGGCTGCCTTCTGTCTCCCAACAGCTGTTCCAGTGGGTTCCATCCCCCAACCTTCTCTGAGCCTTCGGGGTCCATGTGACCTGGCCATTTAGCCCATTGTGTGCGAAAAACGTAGGTTGGGTTGTTGTTGGGTTGTTTTACCTCTGAGCGGCACTTTTTTGTACACCATGGGCTAAATGGCCAGGTCACAAGGACCCTGAAGGCTCAGAGAGAGTTTGGGGAGGGGGCCCAATGGAACAGCTTTTGGGAGACAGATGTTAGCCTCCCGTCAAGGCCATCCAGCGTGTTCTTTAACGTGCACAGGGTATGTCTTTCCCATATACGGGGTCACGGCTTAACGTCCCATCCGACGGACGACGGCTTTTCCAAGCCCATCGGTGTCCCCTGCTGACCTTGGGCAGGGCGGGGAATTTTGCGGAGATAAATCTCAACACTGACCCAGCTGGGACTCGAGCCTGGGAACTGCAGATTACGAGCCTGGCGTGCTACCGACTGAGCCACTCCCGCTCCACGTGAAAAATGTGCCGCTCAGATTTAAACTAACCCTGCACACGTGGCCATGACTTTACTTTCCATCCGACGGACGGCGCTTTTCCAAACTTATGGGTGCCCTCTTTTTGGCCGTGGTCAGGGAGGGATTTAGCGGCGATAAATCTCAACGATGGCACAGGTTGTACTCGAACCTGGTACTACAGATTACGAATTTGGAGCGCTACTGTCCAAGCCAATCCCCCCCCCCCACCTATTATATATATATATGACCCGCTATTCTTTTTGACAATGTCGATTCTTGAACATCTTTAATAGGAGCACTCACTATTTGCCATATAAACCCTTTCACCTCTCTAAAATACGTTTTGCTTAACAGTCTTGATCTTTTATGCATTTTAAACTGGGACTCTACTAGACCGTCTCGATCCTTGCACGTTTTCAATAGGAGGCTCTGCTTGCCAATCTCGATTATTTTACTTACATTGCAAAAAACTCTGTTCGACAATCCTAATAAAAAAATAAATACCCCTCAAGCAGCTGCTTGGCACATAGGTCTGACAGGAGCCTGTCTGTTTATACTCCATAGAAGGTCTGTGAGTATGGTGAGACCTCAGCAGAAAAACAATACGAACGTCCATGCCCTACCCGGGGCTCGAACCCAGGCCTCTTAGATCAACAACCGAGCACGCTAACCACTCAGTACTTGTACATAATTAAAAAGATGATCTCTTGAAAACACAAATCCTTGTACATCATTAACAAAGGATCTGCCTGGTAATCTCGAACCTCACTGTTATCACGACCAAATATGCCAAATGTTATCTTGGAAGTGAACATTTATTATTTCAGCTCATATCGATACCTCGATAGTTATTAAATTGATCTATGTGGCTCTGAACAATGGGGGACCAAAATTCTAAGACGGTAAAATAATTTAAGAAAAGAATTTCTGTGTGAATTTCATTTGTTTTTAATCAGTTTTATAAATTATTACAATTTTTTCTAATCTTTAGCAAAACGTAAATAAAAAAAAATACCTATATCGAAACCTTTTCACCTTCATTTTATTTATCCCCTGAAATTTAACCCTTATTTGATTTATTAACCTAAAATTTAACCCTCATTTATTTCCCTGAAATTTAACCCTCATTTGATTTATTCTCCCATTATTTAACCTTCATTTGATTTTTTTCCCTGAAATTTAACCTTCGTTTGATTTATTACCCTGAAATTTAGCCTTCATTTGATTTATTACCCTGAAATTTAACTCTCATTTGATTTATTCTCCCAAAATTTAACCTTCATTTGATTTATTCTCCTGAAATTTAATCCTCATTTGATTAAATATACCCTGAAATTTAATCCTCATTTGATTAATTACCCTGAAATTTAACCTTCATTTGATTTATTACCCTGAAATTTAACCTTCATTTGATTTATTCCCCTAAAATTTAACCCTTATTTGATTTATTCTCTCAATATTTAACCTTCATTTGATTTATTTCCCTAAAATTTAACCTTCATTTGATTTATTCTCCTGAAATTTAACCCTTATTTGATTTATTCCCCTAAAATTTAACCCTTATTTGATTTATTCCCCTAAAATTTAACCCTTATTTGATTTATTCTCCTGCCCAATATATCTTTAGTTAATATTCCAGTTCCCTCCCACCCCCTTTTTTTTGTATTCTTCTATAGCCGTTCCTCTATTCATCATTGTAACTTCAAAATTACGACTCCTGATTATTTATATTTTCTTTAAAATAGATCTTAAATTAAAAAGTAAATATTTCAAATATCTGGTAGTAAAAAGTAAATAAAAAAATTTTGGCCGTAGAGGATAATTAACCCCCCACCAATAATTCCCCGACAACATTTTGTCTGTGGAGAGTTGCTTGTATCATACCGTGCCCGGACGGTGCACTAACAGAAAAATTAATTTTCAAATAGTGTTTTAATTGAAATTCTATGTCTTAAAATTTAATAACTAATATCATAGCATTAAAAAATATATAATAACATCGAAATAAATTATTTCATTTTATGCTGTTTAAAAATAAATAGTTTAAGTTAAACTTTAGATAAATTAAATCACTTAAATCCTATTTTTATTTAAATTATATCCTAATTTTAATTATATCCTTATATCCTAATTTTATTTAAATATGAGTTACCCCCCCCACCCCCACCCACCTTCGTTTTGTTTAAAGACTATCCTGGCCCGGTACAACTTTCAAATCTTTATCGTAAATGTAGTGGACTGACTCACTCTACCCTTTAGGGCATTTAGGGATGATGGAGCCCTACTGACCTCCTCTTGCAGGCACCGATGACTATCAGCTAACAGCTCCACAAACTGAGGTTGGTAGATGGAAGCGGCGATAAGATAAGGATCTACCCCTTGACACAATGGTACAAATGAAGTAATTACAGTAAACTGAGCGGTTATGTCCCTCCTTCTTTGGAAACGAACTGCCTCTTTTGCGGTTCATTCTCGCGCGTCAAAACTGGTGGGTAAGACACCCAGGAGTTGAAAAGTAAGTGAATAGATGGATGCTCTATCTATCCTACAGCTAAAATCGTTCACGGCGGCGGTCTGGGTGGATGTAATTGAAAGATCATTGCAGTAGTAATCCGGGAGGAAGGAAAGATGCCGATTTCTGGGACGTCAGGTTATGGATTGTTTTCGGTGGCTGACGAGTCTCACGACAAAGAGTCTGGCTGGTGGCCTGTAGAGACAATTAGGTAATGAACTACTAACAGAGTCGTCTTTATTGTATTTCTTTGGCGGTGTTTCAGCAGCAGATATGCTAATGTCTTTAAGTTAGCGGAATAATTATCTTACGCTGGATAGAGAATTACCTACCGCCGATCAAGGTCTCTGTTAACAATCGCTTTGAAGCGATGAAGGGAAAAAAGGTTATTTGTTAGTGACGATTGTAGTCTTCCACAGGGGGAGTCAGTGTGATTCCTCTTAGTGGGATGGTGGAGGACTTAAATTTAGATACTTGTTAATTTTTTTATATTAGATACAGCAATAAAAGTTGTTACTAGGCATTTACATTTGGGCTGTTGGGTTGGGTTGTTTTACCTCTGAGCGGCACTTTTTTGCACACCATGGGCTAAATGGCCAGGTCACATGGATCCCGAAGGCTCAGAGAAGGTTGGGGGAGGGGACCCACTGGAACAGCTGTTGAGAGACAGATGGTAGCCTCTCGTCAAGGCCATCCAGCGTGTTCTTTAACGTGCACAGGGTATGGTTCTCCGCACACGGAGCCACGGCTTAATGTACCATCCGACGGACGGCGGTCTTTCCAAGCCCATCGGTGTCCGCTACTGACCGTGGACAAGGCGGAGAGTTTTGCGGAGATAAATCTTAACGCTGACCCAGCTGGAGACTCGAACCTGAGAACTGTTGATTACGAGCCTGGCGCGCTACCGACTGAGTCACCCCACCTCCTAGGCATTTACACACAATTATGATGTTTATGTCACATGATGACTGAAGTATAGAGGGAAAATTGTCTTTAGCCCGGCGGAATCCGAACCTAAACCTCCTAATAACATGTCAGGTGTTCTGACATCTGAGCTACTAGCCGCCGAACAATCATCCCCTGTTAAGGTTTTTAAGCCTTATAAGTTCAGTCCCAAAAAGCCGTCTTTGGCTGCGGTTGAAGACCATCCTTAAGAGCCATCCATGCAAGTGCACAAAACAGGGTTGGGTTGGGTTGCTTTACCTCTGAGCAGCACTTTTTTGCACACCATCGGCTAAATGGCCAGGTCACAAGGACCCCGAAGGCTCAGAGAAGGTTGGGGGAGGGGACCCACTGGAACAGCTGTTGGGAGACAGATGGTAGCCTCCCGTCAAGGCCATCCAGTGTGTTCTTTAACGTGCACAGTGTATGTCTCTCCCGCACACGGGGCCACGGCTTAACGTCCCATCCGACGGACGGCAGCTTTCTCAAGCCCATCGGTGTCCCCTACTGACCGTGGGCAGGGCGGGGAGGTTAGCGGAGATAAATCTCAACGCTGACCCAGCTGGGACTCGAAACTGGGAACTACAGATTACGAGCCTGACGCGCTACCGACTGAGCCACCCCGCCCCGCACAAAACAGGTACGCTTGAGGAGCGACCGATATCTCTTCTTTCTTGAACTTATTTTAATGCTTTATATATCACTAGTTATATAAAAATAAAATAATAAATACCCCGTCAAGCAACTGCTTGCCACAGAGGTCTGATAGGAGCCTGTCAGTTTATATGCCACAGTAGAAGATCTGAGAGGATGGCAGGACCTCAGCAAAAAACAACACGAACATCCATGCCTTACCCGGGGCTCGAACCCAGGTCACTAGTTACCATAAAGTTATTACATATATTCTTAGTTCACCAGATATTACTAAGTATTATTATATCATTTATTCGCATTGTGGAAAACCCCGTCTTAACCTCGTTTATCCATACTACAGGGTTGAGTTGAGTTGTTTTACCTCTGAGCGGCACTTTTTTGCACACCATGGGCTAAATGGGCAGGTCACAAGGACCCCGAAGGCTCAGAGAAGGTTGGGGGAGGGGACCCACTGGAACAGCTGTTGGGAGACAGATGGTAGCCCCCCGTCAAGGCCATCCAGCGTATTCTTTAACGTGCACAGGGTATGGCTCTCCCGCACACGGGACCACGGCTTAACGTCCCATCCGACGGACGGCGGCCTTTCCAAGCCCATCGGTGTCCCCTACTGACCGTGGGCAGGGCGGAGAATTTTGCGGAGATAAATCTCAACGCTGACCCAGCTGGGACTCGAACCTGGGAACTGCAGATTACGAGCCTGGCGCGCCCATACTACAGGAAAACACGGTTTGTCTCATTTATCCTACGCAGAAAAACTAGGTTTGTCTCGTTTATCTGTATTGAAAAACCCGGTTTTCCTCTTTTATCATACTACAGAAAATACTGGTTTTTCTCTTTTATCTTACTACAGAAAATTCCTGTTTTCTTCTTTTATCTCACTACAAAAAATCCTGGTTTTCCTCTTTTATCTTACTACAGAAAATCCCGGTTTTCCTCTTATCTTATTGCAGAAAATCCCGGTTTTCCTCTTTTATCTTACTGCACAAAATCCCGGTTTTCCTATTTTATCTTACTACAGAAAATCCCAGTTTACCTCTTTTATCTTAATACAGAAAATCCTGGTTTACCTCTTTTATCTTACTACAGAAAATCCGGTTTACCTCTGTTATCTTACTGCAGAAAATCCCGGTTTACCTCTTTTATCTTATTACAGAAAATCCCGGTTTTCCTCTTTTATCTTACTACAGAAAACCCCGAAAAACCCCGAGGCAAAATTCTGTTTGCCTCATTTATACGTATAGCAGAAGAATCCTGTTTGCCTAGGTTTACGAACTGCAAGAAAAAACACACACGATTTCTCTCATTTATCTGTATTGCGGAAAATATCCGCCATCGCCTCTAATTTCTGTTGTCTTCTCTAGATTTATTGAGTTTCCACGGTAATCTCAAATTCCAGGGAATTTAAATGATGGTGTAAATTGCTATGGCTTGCGACGCTGCTCTTTAACGCTTAAATCACCATAACTCTAATTATCAAATGAATATTATAGAATATCGAGATTTAGAGAGATTTCAGGGAATTCTTTACCTCAGATTACATTTCTCGGTAACATGTACATTTTACAAAGTAAAGGAAGGCTGAACTCTGGATTCCATTGACGTAACAAAGAGGAGGCCCAAAACAATGGTACTCGTCATCCAGTACCGTCGACAAGGTGTAGCATAGAGGCAACCTGCCTCACGGCGCCTGTGATGAATCACCCATTCACTTTTCCTTAACCAGTTTTGCTTAATTTACATTATATTTATCATTTGGGGGATTATTATTTCATTTTGTGGACATTGCAATCCTCGTTTGGAGCGTAGGAGTTGCGCATGCGCAACTCCGACCTTTTGATTCTCACCCTCTAAATCGCGTGGTAGGACACGACCTCTCTTGCGTCATAGTTAGCGCGATAGTCAGTTTATGCAAATGTCTTTCCCAGCGTGCAACAGCCACGTGCCGGACTAGTACGTATGTTATAACTAAGTGACGTTAGATCACAGAGTTAGTAGTTGAAAGAGTTATAATCCATCAGGGGCGATATTTAATTGTTTGCCTCAGGGCGCGATCTAATCTGGCGACGGCCCTGTCGTCATCAGATAATGGAGAATAGGAATGCTCCGTTATCTGATGATTGTTTATTTACGGACAAATTGACCGCAATTTCCGAAGTGATGCCACAGTGAGTTCCCAGTTTCCAGTTTTCTGACTTATCGGTTATATTTTCCCTCAGGTTAGTAATGCCAGTCAGCATTACTAACCTGAGGGAAATTTCCTTCCGAGAGGAAGAATTGCAACATAAAATTTAGAAAAAAGGAGGAAAAGAAATTTTGCTGAACTCGGGTTAAATAGAGGTAATTCTTACTGATAATGTCTCAAAAGCGCGTAAACTTCACTTAAATTGGGATGGCTCAGTCGGTAGCGCGCCAGGCTCGTAATCTGTAGTTCCCAGGTTCGAGTCCCAGTTGGGTCAGCGTTGAGATTTATCTCCGCAAAATTCCCCGCCTTGCCCACGATCAGTAGGGGACAGCGATGTGCTTGGAATAGGCCACCGTCCGTCGGATGGGACGTTAAGCCGTGTGCGGGAGAGCCATACCATGTGCACGTTAAAGAACACGCTGGATGGCCTTGACGGGAGGCTTCCATCTGTCTTCCAACAGCTTTTCCAGTGGGTCCCCTCCCCCCAACCTTCTCTGAGCCTTCGGGGTCCATTTGACCTGGCCATTTAGCCCATGGTGTGAAAAAACTGACGCTCAGAGGTAAAACAACCCAACCTTCACTTGAATCAATGTAATTAATATTGAATTGTTGAAACAATCTTTTAGATATATTTACTTAAAAAAAGATATTTGCTACTTAACAAGCCACTTATTGCAAAATTATGTGTGATGATGACATTATTAATTCTCATCTATTGTTTGTTTTCTAGAAAGTGAAGGTTTCATACAGTTGAAAAAAATTATTTCTTTCCGTTTCAACCAAATCATTTATTTAAAATAGTTCATTTCTTTAAAATAGTTTATCCTACTATTTTAAATGCTTAAATAGATCTACAAGGAATTTTCAATTACTTTTGTAACTTCCACGGAAAAATCGAAAAATAAAATGAAACTGAATCTCTCCGAAAAACTGTGCATGCATGCTCACGGTGATCATTGTACACTACATTATTATAAATGAATATGTAATGAGCTCCGATTTTCTTGGGGCGGGGGTTGGCTCAGTCGTTGCCCTCGCAATCTGCAGTTCTGCAGGAATAATCTGCAGGAAATAATGGCATTATTCCATTCTGAATGGCTCGTAATCTGCAGTTCTCAGATTTGAGTCCCAACTGCAACAACGTTGAGATTTATCTCCGCCTTTCTTGCTGAGAAAGAGGGCATCTATGGGCTTTGAAAAGGCCGTCGAATTGGACTTTTAAGACATGTCATCTTGTGCAGGAAGTGTCGTACCTTTACGCGTTAACAAATATGCTGCATGCTTTGATAGAACACATCCATCTGTCTGTGAGCATCTATCGAGTTCCCTTTTCCAAAACTTCTCTGAGACCTTGGGGTCCTTGAATTAAGGTCCTCCTCCTAATTCATTTAGCTCCTATTTACAAAAATAAAGGAGTGCTTCTCAGAGGTAAAATAACCCATTATCTTGATGGAATTCAACAATAATAACTCACAGGTAACTATTGCCTTTCTGCAGGAGTGGGAACTGAGCCCAAGACCTCCATAAAAAAGGTTTGGAAAGATGTCTTTCTTCGTCGGGGTGGGACATTAAGCTGTGGCCCCGTATGCAAGAAAACGTTAAAGAACACACTAAATGACCTTTACGGGACTTCCACGTGTCTCCTGACAGCTGCTCATTGGGTACCTTACCCAACCTTCTCTGAACCCTCGGGGTTCTTGTGACCTGGTCAATAACCTACTGTGTGCAAAAGCGTGCCTCCCAGAAGTAAAACAAGCCAACAACCCAACCAGATTTTCTCCGAGTCTTCTAAAAGAATATTAATAAATAAAATTTCAATCGTCACTTAGTTAGGTTGAATCTAAATAATAATCCTGAATTCTATTTGGTCTGGCATTAAAATTGGCCATACTTGGACTTTTGAGGTCTTTGAACTTCACTGTATATGGCGTGACCTTTAGCAACAAATAAGCAGCATCAAGTTGAAGACCGACGCACTGCCTCAAAAGCAGACAATATCTCATCAGAAACGAATGAAGGTATTGTGGATAGGAATAATGTAACCTCTAGTCTTTCTCTGCCGAATCAAGAGCACAGAAGAAAATATGTAAAAATTAAAAACAGGGTTTGTCAATCTGCCATTTATTCCTGCCCGCTGACTTCACAGAAATAATAATAATAGCATTTTAATTACAGTCGAGAAACGACATTCTTTTCTCCAATGTCGGCAGGCAGCCGCTGTTCTTTTTTTTTTCAAGAAAAAATTAGAGTCTCGAAAACAGGCAACGTGCACTTGAAGAGACACGTGAACCTGTCTTCACATACACGCGCAGGTGATGCTAATAATTGTCTGCAGTTAATAAGCCACCTCAGTGCCTTGTCTTGAGCCTCGTGCGCATTGTTAGCTGCACGAGGCCGTGGATTGGCCGCGACCAATTGGACACGAGAGATTGATCAGAGCGCGCCAAAAAAGACGAAAAACAAAGGAGATGCGTCGCTTCAAAGTAGAAATGAGAAGGAAAAAAAGAGAGAACAGATAGGACAAATTCAAGTAGGAAATCTCCAGGGCATGACGCCGCTTTGGATGGTAGTAATAAAGGAGGAGTTTGCGTCAACTTTGAAAAGAGTGAAGTAACAAGAAGGAAAACTATTGTAGAGAGGGACATAGATTACGAAAGCTGAAGGGGGTTAAAAGAAAGATAAGAATATACGTGTGTACGTATATATATATACGCGAAAGAAAAAAATGGCCAGATCTGTTTGAAACGGTAGCTCATTTGTTAGTCATAGAAATGTTGCCGGCGTGCTTTCTTCTTTGGTTGCAATCGATGATTGGCCTGACACATTCACGTGCCTGGCCTAACGCGCTGCGCGAGCTTGTTCCGAGGCGGCAAGCGATGAAACAGACGTTTGGCACGTCACAGACTCCTTACGTCACCGCGTCGACATCCATCACAGGTTGAGGTCGAGTTCTGACAAGTTTTTGTCAGACGGCGCCGAAAAAAGTGTTAGAGCCTCATCGACAAACCCAAGTGGGTATTCGCGTACATTTTGGCAGAGTATAATTAGGTGGCTGTCAATAAAGTGGCTATTAAGCAGAAGACACGATTCCGCGTGAATTAAACTCATCTCCTTCGCTGGAGGACATTATCAAACAAACTGCTACTAGATTGACAGTTGTAAAAGCACGTGTTATTATTTTTTTTCATTCCGAGAAATGGGATTTTTAAAGGGCACATTCATGCTGTCTGCTTTACTTGACCCTTGTTTCTTATAGTCTAGGTTTTATAAGGCCACTTACGGCTACGGAAAAGGATTTAGCGGTTCAGTTATTTCTTTGATAAGGTTAGAAGAAAGCTAAACGGTCAGTTCGTCTCTTTCGAGCGATTCTACTTTAAGAGAATGGTGTGGAATGCATAAGTTTCTTAATGGCAGTCATGATGCTGAGTAGGAGGTGAGACATTGTGGGTTTCAGAATAATTTCAGCACAAAAAAAAAGATTTGAAACAAGTAAGTATTAATTTAGATTCTATGTGATTTTAACTTTAGGTATTTGAGGTTTACTGTACCTGGGTTGGGTTGTTTTACCTCTGAGCGGCACTTTTTTGCACACAATGGGCTAAATGGCCAGGTCACATGGACCCCGAAGGCTCAGCGAAGGTTGGGAGAGGGGACCCACTGGAACAGCTGTTGGGAGACAGATGGTAGCCTCCCGTCAAGGCCATCCAGCGTGTTCTTTAACGTGCACAGGGTATGGCTCTCCCGCACACGGAGCCACGTCTTAACGTCCCATCCGATGGACGGCGGCCTTTCCAAGCCCATCGGTGTCCCCTACTGACCGTGGGCAGGGCGGGGAATTTTGCGGAGATAAATCTCAACGCTGACCCAGCTAGGACTCGAACCTGGGAGCTGCAGATTACGAGCCTGGCGCGCTACCGACTGAGCCCCCCCGCCCCCATTTACTGTACCAAAAATGATTTTCGATGATTGAAGAATATAACTTTTTATTCTTCAGTCAATGTAGGTGACTAGTCCCAGTAGGTCCAGATAGATTGTCTTAGTCAGTGTAGGAGGTTAGTCTGTAGTGAGTTCAGCTAGTAGTATCCAGTCAATTCAGCTAGTTAGTCTTTAGTCAACTCAGCCGGTTAGTCTTCATTCAATTGGTTTGTCTCTATAAGACTCATTAAACCGACATTATCAGCCAGATTAGTCTCCAACCATTTGATTTGTCTCCAGTCAATTTAGTTGTTTAGTCTTCAGCCAATTGGTTTGGATCCAGTGAATTCAACAGGTTAGGCGAATTCAACTGGCTAATCTCCAGTCAATTCAGCTGGCTAGTCTTCAGCAGGAGTAGAGGCAAGGAGACCATGTCCCTACTAGATCCCAATCAAAGGGAGACAGCAAGGGAACCATATTCCGGTTCATTCCGACTTTATCCTGATCTCCCACTCTTTATTTTTTTTTCTAGATCAGTCAGTTAACTTGTCTCCACTCAGTTCAGCTGATTACTTTTTTATTCAGTTCAGTTGGATGATATCCAATCGATATGGATGATCAGACCTGGTCATTTCAAATGGTTCATCTGCAGTTAGTTCAGATGACTAGTCACTAGTTAATTTAAATCAGTGGTTCAAAACGGGGGCATTTTAGAAGTTTGTGGAGGGGTTTGGTTTGCCAAACCGATAACGGGGGAGCTATGGCAATATACTTTTCAACTAGTTTTATACGTGAAAAATTGTAGTTTTTTGTTTATATTTTTTTCACGAGGAGACCACTGATTTAGACGATCAGTTTCCAGTCAGTTAAGGTTATTCCTAGTCATATAAAGTAGAATTTATTCCGTTATGACTAGTCTCTAATGAGTTCAGATGGTTTGGTCTCCAGTGTAATGTCTCAGTATAAGATCCTTACCCTTTGCATTTAAAGAACACACGGGATGACAATGGTTCCGTCCCCTAACAGCTGTCGACCTTTCTCTTACAGAACTCTGAGTTCTTGTAATTTGACCGCTTAGTGCATTGTGTGTATAAAAGTACAGTTCTGCACGTAAAACAACTGAACGAAACCAAAACAAATTCAGAAAAAGCCATTAAGTAAAAGTTAGTTAACAGAAGACTATTTAGAAAATGCAGTGTATGATTTATGCACCCGGAAATGTCAGAGTACCCGAGAAACAAGGCTCATTCATCAAGAAAACAACTGAACAGCAATAAATAGCCCTCAAGTGCCCATGCAGAAGTTAAAAACAATGAATTCCAACGCTTCCTAAGCCGCAACAACAACAAGAAGAAGACAGCATGTACCGTTTGACAAGTTAACTAATGCATTTTTTTTGTCTCGTTTAGAATGTTTGCTTAAAAACACAGACAGTGGACACAAGATACCGAAGTCAGAATCTGTTCGTAAATCGTTCTTCAGATTTTCTGCTTCGTTACGTTTAGACGGAGGGAAGGGGGGGGGGGGGGTGTCTTGGACGTCTGTGAAAGTGAGGAATGAGCTGTTGGAACTTGTTTGTTCCGGGGGACACAGACTTGTACACAATCCTCTGCGCTGCGAGAACGATCCTGCCAAGTGAAGAACTTCGGTATAAGTTTGAAAAAGGAAATGAAACATCTGAGACGGAAAAAATATTTATTACTGCTTCTGTTTTAATAGTTATTAAAGTATCGACTGGATTGTTTTACCTCTGAGTGGCACTTTTTTTTAAACAGTGGGCTAAATGACCAGGTCAAAAGAACTCCAAGGTCACGGATAAGTTAGGGGGAACGGGTTGGGTTTTTTACCTCGGAGCGACACATTTTTGCACACCATGGGCTAAATGGCCAGGTCACATGGACCCCGAAGGCTCAGAGAAGGTACATATAAAATAAAAAAAAATAATACCTCTCAAGCAGCTGCCTGCCACAGAGGTCTGACAGGAGCCTGTCGGTTTAATATGCCATAGTAGAAGGTCTGTGAGGATGACGGGGTTTCAACAGAAACATAAACACTGGTTCCCATAAATTAAGGAAAATCCCTATGTTAAGTCAATGGACAGTTAACGTCATAGCTCTATAACTTCTAAAATAAGTTTTTTGTTTTGAAAAATGTGATTGCAGATAAAGATCTCAATCTCTCCCGCACACGGCGCCACGGCTTAACGTCCCATCCGACAGACGGCGGCCTTTCGAAGACCATCGGTGTCCCCTACTTACCTTGGGCGGGGGGAAGGGGACCTATTGGACAGATGTTAGGAGACAGATGGAAGTCTCCTGTCAAGGCCATCCAGTGTGTTCTTTAACGTGCATAGGATATGGCTCACATGCACAAGGCGGCTACGGCTTTACGTCCCATTCGATGGACAGCGGCCTTTACCAAGTCCATTATCGCTAGACCCTTTTCGACCAAGGAAAGAGAGGATTTTGGCGGAGATAAATCTCAACGGGTGGGACTCGAACATGGTCACTACAGATTACAAATCTGGTACGCTACCGACTGCGAAAATCCCTCTCCTTAAAGCATTGACAACTGAGAATAAATGTGTACGAATTAGAACACTTAAGTGTAATGAGGTCTCGGATTCTGCTAAAACAATAATTTCAATCGAGTTTCGCAGACTGTTTTCCTGTCACTAAAGGTTCAGGTTTTCAGTATGCTTAAAGTTTAGGTTTCGCTCTAAAGGTGCATATGTTCATTGCTCTGAAAAGTCATCCTTCGAGTACAATAGAAGATCGGGGTTTCTATATACTAAAAATTCAGGTTTTTAGTATCCTAAAGTTTCTGGTTTCCACTATAATGGTAAAGTCTGGTTTATGGTATATAAAAGTTTCGATTTTTCAGTATGGTAAGAAGTTCAAGTTTTAACGGTCAAGTCATTAAAGGTCAAGTTTTAGTATACTAAAGTGTCCTCACAATTTTAAGCACATTTAAAAATTATAACAAATGCAGAAAAAAATTTCCTTTAAACAAAAACTAAATATAAAATTAAGTTTAGGATATTAAATAAGAAGCTATTTAACGGTAGAGGTTCTTAGCAAATCCGTGTTTGATTTATGCACCTAGTTATGTAAGAGTAGCTGAGAAACAAGGCTTCATTCATCAAATAAACAATTGAGGAAAGGTTTTCGCTATTCTAAAAGTTCAGTTTTCCACTATAATTAAATGATGCAGCTTTCTGGTTCAAGTTTATGATATGTTAAAGCCACAGGATTTCAGTATGCTAAAAACATACACCTTGATTTACTACTGAGCGACAGATTTAAGCACACAATGTGTTAAATGGCTACTCTTCATTTTTCTCTGTAAACGCATTTCAACTAATTATATCATGAAATATTTATGACACCAATTAATACAAAGAATCAACCAACTTCGTCCGTGGAAACCTGCAACTACAGAAAAATCAGAGCAGAATCATATGTATAAGGGTCGTTGAAGTGAAAAATGGGCAAATTTGGATATAAAGAGTAAAGAATTTATTTATCTATAGATGTTGTTCATGCCTGTTGGGACATGTTCTAACGTGAAGTTAACAACATGATGCTCTCTCTATTCGTAGAACGACTTTGTTGTTTGGGGAATTCAGTGACGATGCATTTTACCTGTTTGTACGACTCGAACTTCATTCCATGGCTTTTATAGAGGTCCAAAATGTGAAAATCACAAGGGTCAAGAGTTGGGTTGTTGGGTTGTTTTACCTCTGAGCGGCACTTTTTTGCACACCATGGGCGAAATGGCCAGGTCACATGGACCCCGAAGGCTCAGAGAAGATTGGGAGAGGGGACCCGCTGGAACAGCTGTTGGGAGACAGATGGTAGCCTCCCGTCAAGGCCATCCAGCGTGTTCTTTAACGTGCGCAGGGTATGGCTCTCCCGCACACGGGGCCACGGCTTAACGTCCCATCCGACGGACGGCGGCCTTTCCAAGCCCATCGGTGTCCCCTACTGACCGTGGGCAGGGCGGGGAATTTTGCGGAGATAAATCTCAACGCTGACCCAGCTGGGACTCGAACCTGGGAACTACAGATTACGAGCCTGGCGCGCTACCGACTGAGCCACCCCCCGCCCCAACAAAGGTCAAGATTGTAGGAGGATGTTCCAAATACCCTTCAACGATACATGTTCAACGGTTGGGTTGGGTTGTTTTACCTCTGAGCGGCACTTTTTTGCACACCATGGGCTAAATGGCCAGGTCACATGGACCCCGAAGGCTCAGAGAAGATTGGGAGAGGGGACCCACTGGAACAGCTGTTGGGAGACAGATGGTAGCCTCCCGTCAAGGCCATCCAGCGTGTTCTTTAACGTGCACAGGGTATGGCTCTCCCGCACACGGGGCCACGGCTTAACGTCCCATCCGACGGACGGCGGCCTTTCCTAGCCCATCGGTGTCCCCTACTGACCGTGGGCAGGGCGGGGAATTTTGCGGAGATAAATCTCAACGCTGACCCAGCTGGGACTCGAACCTGGGAACACAGATTACGAGCCTGGCGCGCTACCGACTGAGCCACCCCCCGCCCCAACAAAGGTCCAGATTGTAGGAGGATGTTCCAAATACTCTTCAACGATACATGTTCAACGGTGTTATTTGGGAAGTATGAGAGCGGGCGTTATCAGGCAACAAAATAATTTTACTGCTCAAAAATCCTGGGTGCTTCGCCTTTATTGTGCATGTCTTCAAATGACAAAAGTTTCACAGTATCGTTGCGAGTTGATGGTGCCACCACGGTCCAGAAACACAGTCGACAGCAGAATCCTGATATTCAAAACGTCAGCATATATTGTTCAACTTTGGATGTTTCCATGAGGGATTTCTTTGGAATACACAAAATGACTTTTATGTTTAAGTCGGTACTTGCCGCTGATTCTAGTGTTGGTGAGTTCCTTCTATGTATATGCATTTCTTTGCGTGGAGGTGCAATGATCACTCAATCTATCACTCAAATGTATGGGTTGTCGGCTTTTTATTTCGACGATCCTCATGAAATCAAAGAGAAGCAATAAAGAAAAAACAAAAAGAAAATATGGGCTGTTAAAAGAGCTACTTTTTAGCCTATGAAAGATTGGTTTGTTTTACTTTGAGCGGCACTCTTTTTGCACACAGTGGACTAAATGACCAAGTCACAAAGGACTCCAAGGGCTCAGAGGAGGACGGCGGAAGTTATTAGGAGACAGATGGTAACCTCGGGTCGAGGCCATCTAGCGTGTTCTTTAACGTGCACAGGATATGACTCTCCCACATATGGGGCACGGCTTAACGTCCCATCAGACGGATGGTGTCCCTACCGACCGAGAGCAGATAAACCTTAACGCTGGCCCAAATGGAACTTGAACCTGGGAACTATAGATTACGAGCATGGCGTGCTACCGACTGAGCCAGCTCCGCCTATGGAAAGTTGGGTTGTTTTACCTCTGAGCGGCACTTTTTTGCACACCATGGGCTAAATGGCCAAGTCACATGGACCCCGAAGGTTCAGAGAAGGTTGGGGGAGGGGACCCACTGGAACAGCTGTTGGGAGACAGATGGTAGCCTCCCGTCAAGGCCATCCAGCGTGTTCTTTAACGTGCACAAGGTATGTCTCTCCCGCATACGGGGCCACGGCTTAACGTCCATCCGACGGACGCCGGCCTTTCCTAGCCCATCGATGTCCCCTACTGACCGTGGGCAGGGCGGAAAATTTTGCGGAGATAAATCTCAACGCTGACCCAGCTGGGACTCGAACCTGGGAACTACAGATTACGAGCCTGGCGCGCTACCGACTGAGCCACCCCCGCCACACCTATGGAAAGAGTTGTGTGTGTGTGTGTGGTGATCGGAATCTACTAGCATTTAACACAAAAAAATGTCTGCGAAATAATTTTTTTCTACAATTGGTGACATTATTTTGAATAACATCTAGAAAGTTTCAATCGCCCTTTAGCGAAATATGGAATGATCGTTTCCCAAAAAACCCATTTTTCCTTCCTCTGCTTGGAAAAAAGCTTTATCCTTACCCGTATTAGGGAGGTTTTATCACCAACCGTGAGGTGTTAACAGCACCGCCATCCTCAGATTTTTATCAGTTTTCCTGTAAGGTTACTAATAAGCGTCGAAGTTTTGGAAATGATTAAAGTCCGATGTACATTTGCCAGTAAATCAGAATAAGGGTTTATTAATGACTAATAATTAACTGAGAAAAATATATTTGGTAAAAAAACTAAATCTGTATTTCGAAAAAATATGAATTACTAAATATTAAATAAAAATTTATTTAAATGTAATTTTGAAATTCTTGAGTTAATTTTTACACCTTTAAATTCAATTATCCGTGATAATGCGAAGACACTCCTTTTAATTACCACTTACTCCTTTAATTCCTTTTAATTACTCCTTTACATTCGCTATGCAAGCTTAGTGATGTCCATCACTGAAATTCTCACAGATTTAATTTCACTTTTCTACGCAAAAGGGGCGGGGGCGGCTCAGTCGGTAGCGCGCCAGGCTCGTAATCTGTAGTTCTCAGATTCGAGTCCCAGCTGGGTCAGCGTTGAGATTTATCTCCGCAAAAATTCCCCGCCCTGCCCACGGTCAGTAGGGGACACCGATGGGCTTGGAAAGGCCGCCGTCCGTCGGATGGGACGTTAAGCCGTGGCCCCGTGTGCGGGAGAGCCATACCCTGTGCACGTTAAAGAACACGCTGGATGGCCTTGACGGGAGGCTACCATCTGTCTCCCAACAGCTGTTCCAGTGGGTCCCCAACCTTCTCTGAGCCTTCGGGGTCCATGTGACCTGACCATTTCGCCCATGGTGTGCAAAAAAGTGCCGCTAAGAGGTAAAACAACCCAAGCTACGCAAAAGTTTCAACTTATATTATGCTTTGTCAGCAAAAAAGATCGCTTCCTTCACACAGGATAAGTTTTTTTTTTTTAATTGTGGCATTATCCCAATATTTTTTTTTCTTTTCAAAGTGAATGTTAAAACTGAATGTCAAATCAGAAATTTACTTTTACGCTAACTGAAGGTATTATTTTTTACTTATGTCAACCTTAACAATGCAGTAACGTTTACCCATGTTCCTATGAGACGAGGATAGGCTCAATCGGTTAACAGCCAGGTTCGTAATCTGCAGTTCCCGGGTTCGAGTCTCGACTGTACCTGTGATGAATTTTTCCTTCTCTAATTCCTATTTCTGCCTTCGGTAAGAAAGGGGATACCGATGGACTTGAAAAGGTCGCCGTCCGTCTGATGAGCTGTTAAGCCGTGGTCCAAAAGTTACAGGAAAGCCATAACCTATACATGTCAAAGAACACTCCAGATGGCCTTGATGGGGGCCTTCCATCTGTCTCCTAAAAGCTGCCCAGTAGATCCTCTTCCTCAGCCTTCTCTGAGACCTTAGAATCCTTGTGTCCATTTAGTCCCTTGTGCGAAGAAAAAATGTAGCTCAGAGGTAAAACAATCCAACACAAGTTCCTCCATATCTTATCAAACTCAAGATTTTAACAATTAATTAACATTAATTTTTCAACCGTCGACCAGCTATATAGTTTTCTTGAGAAATAAACCCTTTGTTTTCTTCTGCAGCAGTTCTATTTAGAGTCTGTAGATCGTGTGACCTTCGATATTCAGAACCTTTTTTTAGCCAATAAAATTATTACTCTTCACGAAACATTTTGAAAGTTTCCACCTCCATTACAGAATCCTTTCATCACAGAAACTTCATTCACAATGTCAGACCCAGGTTGAACTGTAACAGCTGGATAACATGTTAACAAAGGTCAGAGGGCCACCCGCTAGCTTTCTTGCCAAGTTTCCCCCAAGCCCCCTATTCATTTCCCCGTGATCTTACAAGAGACGGGGGTCGTAGGTTCCACCTTCTCTAGACTTACGGGTAATTAGTCTCCACATCCCGGCATAGTGCCCGTCTGTGTGGCCGCTATTTCTTCACGTACGTTCGATGTTCAACTGGCTGCTGAACTATTTTTTCTTGTTTCTTTGGTCGGTAGTTGAAGCGAAAGTAACTGCTGGTGGCATACAAGTACAATAGTCTTATATGAATTTAATTGGTCAGTTGCTACCATAGTCAGTGACTGACGGATTGCTTTGAAAGGCCTGTGGAAATCAGAGTGGCTTCCTTTTTGACAATTGCTTAAAGAGTTGAGTTGCTGCGGGGCGGGGGTGGCTCAGTCGGTAGCGCGCCAGTCTCGTAATCTGTAGTTCCCGGGTTCGAGTCCCAGCTGGGTCAGCGTTGAGATTTATCTCCGCAAAATTCCCCGCCCTGCCCTCGGTCAGTAGGGGACACCGATGGGCTTGGAAAGGCCGCCGTCCGTCGGATGGGACGTTAAGCCGTGGCCCCGTGTGCGGGAGAGCCATACCCTGTGCACGTTAAAGAACACGCTGGATGGCCTTGACGGGAGGCTACCATCTGTCTCCCAACAGCTGTTCCAGTGGGTCCCCTCTCCCATCCTTCTCTGAGCCTTCGGGGTCCATGTGACCTGGCCATTTAGCCCATGGTGTGCAAAAAAGTGCCGCTCAGAGGTAAAACAACCCAACCCAAAGTTGAGTTGCTTTGCTCATGTTTAGAGGACCCACTAGATAGCTGTTGGGAGACAGATGGTAGCCTACCCTATCAAGGCCATCCAGCGTGCTATTTAACGCACAGGGTATGGCTCTCCCACACACGGGAGCCACGTCTTAATATCCCATCTGTAGGACGGCGGCCTTTCCAAGACCATCGGTGTCCACTGCTGACCGTGAGCAGGGCGGAGAGTTTTGCGGAGATAATCTCAACGCTGGCCCAGCTGGGACTCGAACCTACGAACTGCAGATTTGAGCTTGGAGCGCTACCGACTGAGGCAACCCTCGCTCCATTTTAAAAATGCCTAGGTTAACATACATTGTCCGAAGGTAGCCGTTTGGAAAGAAATATTGAGTATTATTTATATGTATAGAATCATTCAGCTTGACAGTGTTTACGTGTTTTCTTGTTTTTTGGGATAGGAAAGGAAATTAATGCGGGCCAAACAAGAGACATTCAGATGAGACCGCGCCCGGACAGATATCGAATAAAAAATGAAAAAATCGCAAATTATGTGCGTGTAGAATTTAAAAAAAAAAAGATATTTGTTTAAAATTTAACTACACGCTATTTAATTTAAAATAATTCAAAGTATAATATGCATTCCAGAGTTATTGAAACATTAAATACTATAAAATGAGTTACTAACTTTTCGATAATGAATATCAACCAATTGACGGACAGAATTTTTATTACGTCCGACAATTGGTTGATATTCATTATCGAAAATCGCTTTTTTAATCAAACTATCTTTTTTAATTTAAAGCGTCTTATGTTAATGAGCCGTCTGAGTCAGATTAGGTGGCTTGTGATCAAGTTTCTACGTGAGTCAGTGACTTCTGCTCCGAAATAGGGTGAATTATAGGTAGGTTTGATTGTTTTTGGGGACGACTTTCTGCACACAATGGGCTAAATGGCTAGCACTTTCATTATTTGCATATCTCCAATGGCCGATTGCCTCCTGCACACAATAGGCTAAATGGCCTATTGTGTGCAGGAGCTGAGGGGGACCGAATTGCATATAATGGCGCCCCTTCAGCTTAACGAAGATTTCAAAGCTGGAATTTCAATGTAAAGATTTCAGTGCAGGCGACATTATGTTGGAGTGCGTTCTACAGCAATCATGCTGATGGCATTATATGAAGGCGATGTTTTATTTAGCGCCATTTTGTTCAATAGTGTTCATGCTGGAGGCATTTTGTTTAACGGTGTTCAAGCTGGCTGCATTTTGTTTATTGATGTTCGTGTTGGCGGCATTTTGTTTAATGGTGGTCTTGCTGGCGGCATTTTGCTTAACGGTGGTCTTGCTGGTGGCATTTTGTTTAACAGTGGTCATGCTGGCTGCATTTTGGTTAATGGTGTTCATGCTGGTGATATTTTGCTTAAATGTGTTCATGCTGGCGGCGTTTTGCCTAACGGTGTTCACGCTGGCGGCATTTTGCTTAACTATATTCCTGCTGGCAGTATTTTACCTAATGGTGGTCATGCTAGTGGCATTTTACCTAATGGTGTTCATGCTGGTGGCGTTTTGCTTAACCCTTTCAGGACCATAAGGTTTCTAAGAGTAAATATTAGTATGTAACTGTTTATTTTAGTTTGTTTAGACGTAAAATAAATAAAAATCTTAAGAAAAATACATAACAATGTGTAGTTTTTTTGGAATTTTATGGGAAATATTTTTCCCAATGGACTATAAAGGTAACACAAATTATAGTTAGGCTTATTATGCAATGTCTTTTATTTACTGGTTCCTTAGAACAAAATGTTAACTAAAATAATACAAAATTATGAAATAAAATTACTATACAAAATGATGTGCTAATTATGATATTCTGCGAAGCAATTTCTTTTGGTAGTGAGGCAAAGATGGACATAGTACATATATTATGCGTCCTGACAGTTCTGTTTTTGTTTTCTAAACGTTCCCGTTTACGTAATTGCATTCGGCATACGTTCTATTTTGACATTCTGTATAAAAAATGCAGATAAGGTTATAATTAAATACGACAATCACCAATTTTAAAATGGGAAAAATGTTTCCCTTAGTCGTGAAAGGGTTAAGAGTGTTCATGCTGGCGGAGTTTTGCTTAACCGTGTTGATTGCTGGCGACGTTTTGCTCAACGGCGTTCATGCTGGCGACATTTTGTTAACGGTGTTCATGCCGTTGGCGTTTTACTTAACGGTGTTGTTCATGCTGGTGGCGTTTTATTTAACGGTGTTCATGCTGGTGGCATTTTACTTAACAGCGTTCATTGCTGGCGGCGTTTTATTTAACGGTGTTCATGCAGGCGACGTTTTGCTTAACGGTGTTTCTTATGTTGGAGATTAAGAAAGCGACTTTTTTTTTACTCTAAATTGCATATGTAGCATTTTTTGTTGACTCCGCATAGCATCAAAGCTTGTTTTGTTGACTCCGAATTTTACACGCATTTCTGTTGACTCCGAATTTCACACGCATTTCTGTTGATTCCGAATTTCACACGCATTTCTGCTGACTCCGAATTTCACACGCATTTCTGTTGACTCCGAATTTTACACGCATTTCTGTTGATTCCGAATTTCACACGCATTCCTGTTGACTCCGAATTTCATACGCATTTCTCTTGATTCCGAATTTCACACGCATTTCTGTTGACTCCGAATTTCACACGCATTTCTGTTGATTCCGAATTTCACACGCATTTCTGTTGATTCCGAATTTCAACGCATTTCTGTTGACTCCGAATTTCATACGCATTTCTGTTGATTCCGAATTTCACACGCATTTCTGTTGACTCCGAATTTCACACGCATTTCTGTTGACTCCGAATTTCACACGCATTTCTGTTGACTCCGAATTTCACATACATTTCTGTTGATTCCGAATTTCACACGCATTTCTGTTGATTCCGAATTTCACACGCATTTCTGTTAATTCCGTATTTCACACGCATTTCTGTTGACTCCGAATTTCATACGCATTTCTGTTGATTCCGAATTTCACACGCATTTCTGCTGACTCCGAATTTCAGACGTATTTCTGTTGACTCCGTATATCACACGCATTTCTGTTGATTCCGAATTTCACACGCATTTCTGTTGACTCCGAATTTCATACGCATTTCTGTTGATTCCGAATTTCACACGCATTTCTGCTGACTCCGAATTTCAGACGTATTTCTGTTGATTCCGAATTTCACACGCATTTCTGCTGACTCCGAATTTCAGACGTATTTCTGTTGACTCCGAATTTCACACGCATTTCTGTTGACTTTGAATTTCACACGCATTTCTGTTGACTCCGAATTTCACACGCATTTCTGTGATTCCGAATTTCACACGCATTTCTGTGATTCCGAATTTCACACGCATCATTTTGGTGATGTTTTTATAGTCAGAGTTTTTTCCTTGCAATCTCTCATAGAATCCGCATGAGCAATCCATAATTTTTAATGTGCATATTTCAGCTTTATTTAACGATTGATTTGTATAATCATCATCTGCATTTAACGAATTAAGTCTAATTGACTTCCCTCTTATCATTTAGTCTCACAAAGCCATCACTACCTTTCCTAAAGGGATCAGAATAAAATCTTTCACCTATTTTTCCCCCTAGTGATTTTTCGCATTAATCACATCACTTCTCGCCGAAACTTGCCAACACACTTATTTCGTATCATCCTCTCAGCATAGTCAGCCATGCTTCGCTTCAAATTGATGATCACGCTTCGTAATTTTGACAACAAGAAGGTGATGTGACTTAGCAGGACTTCCTCTTTCTAGCGAACAAATTGTTTGGCTGACACATACGTCATCAACAATACCGCTATATAATTATTAATGCATTTTGCTACAATCAAAATGTCCCCCATGCATCCTCTGGGATCTTATTGTTGGCTGCAGTCTCAAGGTTAGAGTTAACAGCGAACCGGAAAGCCAGAGAAATAAGAATTTCCTCTTTCGGTTGGAAGAAGAAAAACTCAATTATGAATGAAGACACCCCCAACGAAACAATAAGAGAAGCTCTGAAAGAATATGATAATAATAATGAAGACTTAGTTTTTTCTGTTCATTTTTTATTTTTTTCCCTAAATATAAGAGATTTATTATGTGAGGTTAAGAGTGCAAGATATGGAATAGCAGTTTGGCTTGAAGAGATTGATTAAGTAGTTGTAGAAAGTGTGTAAATTGCATTATGATGTTGACGGGCCGAGGGTTCAAAGTAACTTGGCCTACTTTGAATTAAAATATATTAATTCGGAAATTGCTGATGTCAATGCAAAAGGGGACGGGGGTGGCTCAGTCGGTAGCGCGCCAGGCTCGTAATCTGTAGTTCCCAGGTTCGAATCCCAGCTGGTTCAGCGTTGAGATTTATCTCCGCAAAATTCCCCGCCCTGCCCACGGTCAGTAGGGGACACCGATGGGCTTGGAATGACCGCCGTCCGTCGGATGGGACGTTACGCCGTGGCCCCGTGTACGGGAGAGCCACACCCTGTGCACATTAAAGAACGCGCTGGATGGCTTTGACGGGAGGCTACCATCTGTCTCCCAACAGCTGTTCCAGTGGGTCCCCTCCCCCAACCTTCTCTGAGCCTTCGGGGTCCTTGTGGCCTGGCCATTTAGCCCATGGTGTGCAAAAATAAGTGCCGCTCAGAGGTAAAACAACCCAACCCAATGCAAATTAAATGATTGATGACGTTGTCGAAATAGCTATCTGAAGAATCTTTTATTTATTAATGGATGTGTAATAGTGAGTTCAAACTTTAACAGTTTGGTGCAAACAAGAATGCGTCTCAGTTTGCTCTAAAATTAGGAGAAACACAATTAAAAAACGTATAGTTCCACTTCTTTTTTTTTAGTTGTGCATTTTAAATGAATTTTTTTTTTAATATGCTTATATGGGGCGAACACCACCTCCACGAATATACGCAAGATTCAGGTCTTGCAAAACAAATTATTGAGAACTGCTGTCGATGCCCCTTGGTTTATTACTAACAGACAACTTCATGAAGACTTGGACATCGACCACATATATATTCATATTAAATGCATTAAAAAAAGGTTTTTTGAGGCTGTTAAAAATAATCCTAATGAGATTATTTCTTCTTTGCTTAATAATGATCATAATGTTCTTAATAAATATGAGAGGCGTAAAATGATGGCTTTCTCTGAGGAAAGCAACTCGTTTTAGGTCTCTTGTGCATGATATACGTTATTTTTTAGTTTGTGTTTTATGTTAGCCTCTAGGGGCACACCCACGGGTAGCTTACTTGTTATATGCTTTTACTTAGGCCAGCTGGGCTTATTTTCAGATGGAGATGGTAATGGGTAATGTTTTACCTGGAACATCGCATATCCTTACACGATCTACGATGCTTATATTGTTTAAGTAAATGAAGAGTGAAAGAAATGCTAGGCTAAGATTAATCGTTTACAGCGAGTTCATGACTGGGAGTGAAGCTTGAAAGATTTATGGTAACCTCAGAACTTGCCGTGTTTGACAATGCTGTTTTCGTTAAAGGAGTTAGTCGTTCGTGATTAGAAAATAGAGTAGCTATAACATTATATTAAGACGTAAAGTACAGGAATGAAGTTATGCCCGTGTACAATATGAAATAATTTATGATGTACGATGAGATTAGTTCATTGACTCCAACAACAGAAAGGTACCAGAGGCAAACTTCACTTGGTTCACTGGTTTACCTGTGGCTTGTCATGACCTAATTGGATCAGGGACTGACTCAGTCGGTAGCGCTCCAGGCTCATAATTTAATGTTCCCAAGTTCGAGTCCTAGCTGTTGAGATTTATATCCTTTAAACCCCCAACCTAGCTTTTGGTGAGAGAGGGGACATCGATGCACTTGTGTGAAGGCCGCCGTCTGTCAGATGGAACGTTAGGTAGTGGACTGTGGGCAGGAGGTACTTGGTGTACGTTAAAGAACATGATGGATGGCCTTGACAGGAGGTTCTATCTGTCTACTAATTGCTGTTCAGTGGATACCTTTTTTCTATCCAACTCTGAGTCCTGGGTCTTTGTGACCTGGCCATTTAGCCCATTGAGTGAAAAAATTGCATCTCAAAGGTAAAACTACCAAAAACACGACAGAAAAGAGGCAAATAATTATGAAAATAAAATATAAACTAGAAGAACGCATATCGTTACTGGCACATATGATAATCTCGTTTTCAAAGAGAATGAAGTTTTTGTTTACCTACTTTTTCACTCCTTAAAAGGTTTAATTCGAACTAATGGATGATGGGTAAAAATACAAATAATTTTTTATTAGTACTTATCATCATCATCATCATCATCCTCAAGCAGCCATGAGCTACGGAGGTCCAACCAGACCGTGCAATATAGTTCTCCAAGCAAGTCTATCCTGAGCTACATCTACTGCATCTGGCCACTGCACACCAATTCTAACAAGGTCCTGTTTGACATTGTCTGCCCACCGCATCCTAGGTCTCCCCTTCTTTCTGAGGCCTTTACGCACACTGTTCATAACCCTATTCGCCAATCTATAATTATTCATACGGGCAACATGGCCAAACCAACGGAGTCTTTCTCTGCACAATATGCTGCTTAAAGGAGGTTGCAAACTCCTTTGCCTAACCTCATCATTAGTTACAAAGTTGAACCACCTAATGCCCAAGATACTGCGTAAGCATTTTCGTAAATCAATTTGCCTCCATTGGCTGCACCATTATGTTTCGAAAGAGGCCGCATATTTTCGCTTCTCTCAATCTCGCAGGTTACACTGAAAGCAAAGAAACAATACACAAGTTAGCAGGCACGTAGCCACAAAAATTTTTCTAGGTGAAGGCCTAAAATTAAATTTTAAGCGAAAGAACGGGAAGAGGTAATGTTAAACAAATGAAAGAAAAAATTTAATATCCGTCAATATTCTCACTCAGATATCAAACACGATTCCTTGCAGCTTTCATCAGAAAATTTAGGTACCGAAAATTATGATTGGAATGTTGATGCGAAAAGCTGAACCTAAACACTCCAAAAGGATATATTTTTATTACCAGTTTCCATATAAAATATTAAATTTCGTATGATTAAATGAATATGCAGACAATCGTTTATACGTACTTTTTTTAAACTTTTAAAGATATGCTTTCTTATATGGTGTTAATTTTTATGTAAGCAGTGCTGTGGTTGGGCATCCTGTGGCCAAGTGGATAGCGCGCTTGACTACAAATCGAAGGGACCTGGGTTCGAGTTCCGGGTAGACAGGGAATCGGTTAATCGGAGAAAGGGTGCATCGATGGGCTTGGTAAAGACCGACGTTCGTCGGATGGGGCGTTAATCCATAAAAGAGAACCATAACCTGTGGGTGGGTCGAAGGGGAGAAGGGGCTCAGTCGGTAGCACGTCAGATTCGTAATCTGTAATTCACAGGTTCGAGTCTCAAAGTTGATATTTCTCTGTGGAAAAACCTCCCGCCCTCGGCTAATAGGGGACACCGATGGGTTTGGAAAGGCCGTCGTCCGTCGTATGGAACGGTAAGCCGTAGTTCTGTCAGTGTTCGGGAGAGCTATACCCTGTGGACGCTAAAGAACAAGTTGGATTTTGTTGAGGAGAGGCTACCACCTGTCTCCTAACAGCTGTAAAGTGGGTCCTCTTCCTCCGACCTTCTCTGAGCCGTTGAGGTCCTTGTGATATGGTGTTTAGTTCAATGTGAGCAAAAAAGCGCCGCTCAGAGGTAAAACAACTCACGCCTTCCTCACAGACCTTCTCTATGGCGAATTATACTGATAGACTCCCGGCAGATCTCCGTAGAAAGCATCTGTTTGAGGGATTATTTATTCTATTTTATATATTATAATATGGGTACCTCCTGTGACAAACAAATGTCCATACAGTCAACCGAAGGCTTTCACTTTCCGAGGAGTTATAAACTTTCTATATAAAGGCAATTATGTAAAAGCTGCCACTGCCAGAGATTTAAACTGGCACTTTACTAGCCACCATATGGCCAATGATGTTTGCGTCTATACACGCAATTCTGTTATTAATTTGGTGGCATTTTCCAGGCTCAATGTTGGGGGTTAACGACCATGGCCTCCTCCGCTAGTTCTAAGCTTCATTTGCACTAGGAGCCAAAGGTCAAAATCCCCTGGGGCGTGTCTGGTTTCTGCTAAAGCGAAAGAAACGACAGAAAAAAAAAACAGATAAAAAAAATCGCTGTACTTAAGACAACAGTTTTTGGATCCTCCGTTTGAATCACAAATCAGTTTGCTAACGCATCGAGTAGCCTAAGCAAGGATTACGCTAAAGTAACTGAGAAAGACAGTATTGGATGTCATCGTCTATGTTAGATGCTTCTCTCTAACGCTATCTTGCTGTCTTAGAGCTCCCGTTGTGTTTCCAGTTCATTGACTGGCATTTACATAATGCGTAACGGTTTTGTTTTCATCAAGATGCACCGCGACGGCGACGTGGGTTTTTAAAACAGTATACGCATTTCTTTGTGTTAAAATATCAGACTTTTTTTTTCCAATTTCTCAAATCAGATAATGGTTTAATATGTTTGTAAATTCAATACTAGCGTGTGATATTCACTAGACTACAGTTTACAGCAGGCCAGTTGGGTTGGGTTGTTTTACCTCTGAACGGCACTTTTTTGCACACCATGGGCTAAATGGCCAGGTCACATGGAACCCGAAGGCTCAGAGAAGGTTGGGGGAGGGGACCCACTGGAACAGCTGTTGGGAGGCAGATGGTAGCCTCCCGTCAAGGCCATCCAGCGTGTTCTTTAACGTGCACAGGGTATGTCTCTCCCGCATTCGGGCCCACGGCTTAACGTCCCATCCGACGGACGGTGGCCTTTCCAAGCCCATCGGTGTCCCCTACTGACCGTGGGCAGGGCGGGGAATTTTGCGGAGATAAATCTCAACGCTGACCCAGCTGGAATTCGAACCTGGGAACTACAGATTACGAGCCTGGCGCGCTACCGACTGAGCCACCCCCGCCCCAGCAGGCCAGTCCAATCCAAATTTGTGAAGAGCCACTAGGAAAAAAACTGTATTCTTAAAGAGACGCAAGAAAAATTATATCTGCTTAAAAACGAAAACATGCATTTCTAATGAGAATTGAAAAAAAAAACATATATTTAATGAAAAAAAAAAACAAGAAAATGGCTTGATTAAAAAAACAAAAAAAGAGTATACATTTTCAATGGGTATTATGAATTGTCAAAATCTTTTAGTTATGTACCTAAAAATGTTTTAAGGAAATGGCCATATTTCAGTATAATGATTGTTTTATGAGCCACAAGCTCTTTTGCAATGAGCCGCGTGTTAGACGGGCCTGGCTTATAGGAACCTGGTTAACTATTTTGTAAATTCTATAACAGATTATAATACATTACCATTTTACTAGGGATCGGGAACCTTTTTCGGGTAAAGAGACAAAATAGAAAATAAAAGGTAAATAATTTTGGGAACCGCAAATTATAATCTATATTGGACCAAGAATCGTAACAGGAAAAAAGAAATCACAGATTATTTTATTAACAAAAATAAAACCTTAACCTGTATCTTTAAAATAGGTTTCTTGAAGTACATACAATAAAACTGTTGAAAAGTACTATTAAAAAAATCTGCTATTCATCAGGATGACTATTGAGTTTGAGTCTTCTCCATCAACTTAATCAAGTTTGGAGTGTATTTATAGCATTTGAATGGCATCAGTGCTTTCAAACGATCGTCTGTCAACCTGTTTTGGTGCTTCTTTCTAATGAAAACCATTAAAAATTTTTCAGTGTTAAATGTTGAACCAAAAAGCGTCAAGAGTCACTTTTTCGAGTGCTCAGTCTCATGCGGCTCCGGAACCCCCGGTTCCCGACTCCTGGTTTATACGGACAGATAATGGTATAATATATTTGTAAATTCAATACCAATTTATGATTTACAATAGACTATCGTTTATAGTGATCGATTAATGGTTTAATATATTTGTATATTCAATGCCGATTTATGATATGCATGCAATAGACTACAGTTTATTTGGATCTTATCGGATAGAGTATTTTTGCCAACAATTGAAAGAGATTACTCATTAAAAAACTTTTAGTTTTCATTTTGGTAACAACATTATAATCATCGAAACTATGTCTTTAATAATGAACAACAAGCCATTTTAAGATCTTAACTAGTCTCTAGGTTGTTTTACCTTTCAGTGGCACCTTTTTACACACAAGAGGCTAAATGGCCAGTTCATAAGGACCCGAGGGTTCAGAAGTTGGGGAAAGCTGCTAGGAGACAGATGGTAATCTCACGTCAATGCCATCCAGCGAGTTATTTAATATGCATAAGGTATGGATGGCTCTCCAGCAGAAAGGACTCGCTTAACGTCCATCCAACAATTTTCTGCTTTTCTAAGTTTATCGGTGTCCTATTTTAAATGAGCGGAAAACGGAGGTTAGCGGATGTAAAGCTCAAAATATGTTATAAATCCAAAAGGAAGCGTTTTTAGTCCA